>JANHZT010007658.1:22881-35971 GCA_032468215.1 Stegonotus admiraltiensis | reverse complement strand
CTGAGTAGTCCCTATACACATAGCCATGGCCACCTGGTCACATGACCAGCTAGCCACGCCCACCCAGTCACATGACCTCCAAGCCATGCCCACAAAATAAGCCACGCCCAGAGAACCGGTAGTAAAAAAAATTAGAACCCACCCCTGGTGAAATGCACTAATGTCAAAATCCTGACTGAATTGGTAGTTTGCTTCTCTATGAATTGTCTTCTTCAATATGAGTTACGCTTCACCACAGCTTTCTTGACTTTCTGCCATTTTTAATACTTCAGAGACAGTTGAGGATTTATTTATTGAGCACAAATTCATGTGCTTAAAATGACATCTTCAAAATACATTTAACACTGACTAGCCAACCAGGCATTTCTGCATATTTTGCCGTAGAGCAATATTTTCACAACTAGGTAACTTTAAGATGTGTGGGCTTCAATTCTTAGAATTTCCCAGCCACTATGCTTATTGTAGAATTCTGGGAGTTGTAGTCCCTACTTCATATACTTGTCAACTTGGAAAAGCACTGCTGTAGAGGAATTTATTTCTTACCTTGAGAAGGAGCTGGGAAAAGTAAAATGGTTTATCAGACTTGAAGAGTAGAAAGAACAGCCATACATTGGCCTATTGTCTTTACAAGGGGTTTGTGTGCAAAGGTTTTGGATAAGCTTTCAATATATATTTCAATTAAACAATAAAGTGGCAATCCTGGATTCCTTGTGATGTTTGGTTTTTGACCTGGCCTACTTGAAGAGTTAACTACAATCAAATTACTCTAATTCTCTCTATTTCAATTTTTAATACTTTTTTAATGCATGCATTTGTTTGATTATTGAATTTAACTGTAGAGTCTCATAGAAACTTGTCCTGAGGAGTATGTAAAAAACTTATAGTTTACCAGAAAGTTCATATGTTGACTAAACATTACCTTCAGAGGGAGGAAGAAAGCAAGTGCTACAATTTACCCCTGCTGATTGGACATAAAACTTCATTGTATCTATAGGTACCAGCCTGGAGAAAACAATATAGTCATAATTGGATGCCACACATTATACTATACAAAAGCAAACAGCGCTGTCATGGGTTAACATGTTGTGTGAATTGTTATCTGGTTTTGTTATTTTGTTGCAAAAATTCAGCAATATGTTCATCTCTAAAGATGCACCAAAGAGCAAATATAACCTTTTCTATTTTATTTTTGTTTAATAAAAATCACATGATATTAAAATTAAAAAAAAAAAATCCAAAGCATCAGCTAAGTCAACTCAGCTGCGTTCAATCACAGTCCTTTCAACTTTCATGATGGCAATAGAAAAGTAAATTGAGGAATGTAAATAACAAGAATATATTTTTAAGTGAGCAGTACTTAAACATCAGAAAAAATGTAGCATTTATGTTTCTTAAGATTATATAATAAAATTAAATTAAAAAATCAGGTCAAATGTACTCTATATTGTGAAAGCTTTAATACGAAAAAGAGTCCATGGAATGGCTTCCTCCCTTTTAAAAATGGCAAAAGATGATTTGTAGTATGGCACTGAAGCTCCCATCCTTGCAAACACACAAAATATGATCTTTGTTCCATACATAAGAATATATACAGAATATTCAAGTAGAAGGACAGTGGTCCAAAGCAAACTTTTCCAGTTATCACAAGGGTTATCTTGCTTTCTTTTCTGCATCCAACGGCTGATCTGATTCAGAATCATACAGGCATTTTTCCACACATTTTCTTGGGAACCAACCTCTGAGTCTCTCCCCATCTAAAAGTGAGAAAGAACAGCAGAAATAAAAAACCGTATCACTTGCAGATTTTTCCTCCCTGTCCCATCATTATGCACTCTTGAGCCTTGTCGAAAACTGTGTAACATCTTGAAAACTAAACTCTTTTTTCAGTTTTCACAATTTTTCTTCAAGATGTAAGGTATGATTTAGATTTTGTCTATATTAACCATGTTGCTGTAGGAGTTGATTTTGAAGCATTATGTCCTGCATGTGAAAGGATAAGGAATGTTTCTTCTATGACAGCATCTACCATCCTTGTTTTAACAACTTGAAAATAAATGAAGTTCCTAATAGCACAAACCTACAGATGCCAAACTTGAAGTATATCCCATCATCTCCAAGGAAATATATTTAAAACTGCACTCTTAATTATTTAATCCAGCTGTTTAAATCAACTCAATTTTCTAGTTTTTAGATACACTTTTGGAATACTCTAAATTCTGAAATGCTGGAAGATGGACAAATTATCTATTTCGTATAATGGGATAGTACCTTTCTATCTTTAAGTAGGGATTTGTACCACAGATTTTCCTAAGTAGAATTCTTTAATTTCCTGTCCTCCAAGTCTCCTGAATTCATATTAAACTATTTCAGATTGGCTTTTTGAATTTTTGTTACAGTTTTAATGGATTTTGCATTTGGAATCACTGAAAATAATGTACTTAAGACATAAAATGCATTTAAACTACGTTATGAAATTGAAATAAGAATTGAAACAAAGTAATTACCATTTGTTGGCAGGTCAGTAATTTTGTCGCCATACATCCAGTGCCAAAAAATAAAAAAAAAGAAGAATAAAGAATTAAAAAGACAGTACTTGTTTACTTTTGCGATGTTTTTAAAAGTTTGAAGAAATCATATATAGAGATACTAACTTCAGTCCTCGGGTGGCTAAAATGTGGTCTCCCTTGTGAAGGGCAATTCTAGGCTCTTCAGTGCATGGAGTTGTACAAAAAGTCTTTACACCTTTCGTGACAGGGCAAAAGGCACCATTATAGTCTTCTATTGCTTGGTACCGTACCTGGAAAATTTGAATTAAAAAAAAAGTTGCTTCAGTTAATTTGCTGGTTACAAACAATTAATTTTAAAATTGTAAGAAGGCTAAGAAATTTTAGAATCATATTTTTGTTGGTTCAGAAAATTTCAAGACTTTTTTAAACATGTGACATTGGCAAGCAATGCTATTATAAGCTCAAAGATGGAAATAATATATATACCAAATGAAAGAAAGGATTTTGAAATTAATGGACCCTAGTCAAGATGGTGAAATTGACTGCTTTGCTAAGAGACAATAATTTGACTAAATTTCATGCAATGTGGAGGCCATTGTTAGATTTCTTTGAAGATAAAGAAGAGAACCAAGATTTGGGTTTGGAAGATTAGAATGGATTTGCCTAGAGAAATATCATAGCTTTTTAAATAGGTTATTTATATTTCATAATTTACTATCATTTAGATGAAATTAATATTCTATGAATAGTATGTTACAATTGGTTTTTAAAGGTATTTTATAAACTGATGTTATTTGTTTAAAAGATTGGCTGTTATTTACTTGCTATATAATATTTTGTCACTTTCAATTTGTTTGGTCATTCCTTTTCCCTTTCTGTTAATTTGTATTTTAATGTTTGATGTTCAAATATAACAGAAATAAAAATAAAATATATTAATGAGGAGCTGGAATTATATAAATCACCTTCACTTTTTTTCATATGCTAAAACTTTTTAAATTGTTGTCACCGTATAATTATACATTATTTTGATATTTTTTTTACTGTAGGTTTTCAGACAGAAGGTGAATTATCTGACTTTTCCTCCCACCTCCATTTCACAATCTTATAGTAAACGTCTATGGTTAGAAACCCACACCTGCATAGGAAGGTGTTCTTGAACGTAGCAACTTTCCTTTGTGCAAGTAGAAGAATTTTCAGATCAAATAAAGAGAAACAAATACATCTAAGGAAACAGTTGCTGTTTGTACCTTTGAAGAACCAGCAATTGCTATTGGAAAATAGTTTTGCTATGAATTCTTATGTGTAGTCTCCTTTTGTATGAGCCATTTTAAACCATAGTTGCTGTTCTTCAGGAAACTATAGTACCATTGTGTTTAGGGGTCTCTACTTAATGTTTGTATTATTATAAGACACTCAATCTTTATGAAATGAACATCACACAAATTGCAGAAATAAATAAATTGTTTTCATTAGGAAGGAAACACATGAAGAGATAAAGAAATGCTTTGGAAGAATTTTGAGCAGTCAAATAGGAAGCAAGGGTTGAAATGTTATAGAAATGTGGGGTGTTTAAAAAGCCATTATGTCTCTTAGACACCACTCAGACACTTAGACAGTACTCAGAAAACAACAATGCTATAGAATTTTTTTGGGAGGAATGATAAGATGTAACAAGATATCATGTTTGGAGTGGGTGAACTTAATTTTATCTTTTTAAAAATATTAAAATTATGTATAGTGGCTCAATGTTTCAAAAATAAAAGATTTCTGAAGTATTATAATCTTGTTATCTGTCAACTATTTGCTCAAAGGTAACATATGAATTTCTAGAGAGCCAGTTTGATATAGTGGTTAGGGCATCAGGCTAGAAACTGAGTCCATATCTTCTAGCCCAGGGGTAGTCAACCTTTTTATACCTACCATCCACTTTTGTATCTCTGTTAGTAGTAAAATTTTCTAAACCACCCACCGGTTCCACAGTAATGGTGATTTATAAAGTAGGGACAAAACCCTTACCACCCACCATGAAAGCTGAAACACCCACTAGTGGGCAGTAGGGACCAGATTGACTACCACTGTTCTAGCCCCACTTTAGTCACAAAGCCAGTTGTTGTTTCAGCCTTAGGAAGGAGGCAATGGCAAACCACTTCCGAAATCTTGCCCACAAAGAGGCAAGACTGAGGCACCCAAAATAATTATTGAGTATATGATTAAGGTGGAAATCTATATTTATCCAGAATGTATACAGACATAAAGCTCTGCAAGGAATGGCTTCTCCCATCTGCTTGACAGCTTTGACCGACTGGAAAGCAACTGTTTTACCAGAGAAGTCATGGTCTGTAGTGTAAAAATGAACTATTGATCTAATTGTTTGATATAAGTCTAATTTATAGGGTTCCATTCTGTAAGAAGCTAGTTTAGTCAAAGGATTAGAGAAAAATTATACTTTTTGTCAGGAAGTGTTACTGAGGTTCTAAGACTTCAGGAGATATGTCTAAGGGAAGTATTTGTTCAGCATTTTCAATGCATTTCATAACTGGTTAATGACTAACCAAAACAGAATCAATTAAAATTTTCAACACAGAGAAATAGCTCATAAGCAATTATTTAGAATTTCTTTTTCTCTTTTTATTTGATTCTTCTTTCTTGCTTCTATTTCTTCCCACTGAGCTAAAGACATTTATAATATCACACACATCTTACAATAAATAAATTACCACACATCTACAGAAATAACAATACTTTATGGCATAATGGCATTATTACAGTTTACTATTTTACCCAACATAGTGTTCTAAAATGAGACATGAAACCATGCAGCTCTTAATTTTCAAAGTGATATTATGCTAAGATCAATACGGCAATATAGACAGCAATGTGATGAATCGCTGATCACTTACACTTCTCACTCTCTTGTCAGCTTTCTGTTTTAACTGTTCAATCTGAAAGATATGAAACAGCATTTTAATAAAGCCAATTTTTCAGTGCATTTCACATTTAATTGTAGGCATGTAAAGGAAAAACAACAGAAAATAGCATACCGTTAAACTGTATTGATGGCAGCCTTCTCTTATAGGCCATTCCAAGCCATCTCCATCTGGATTTCCAGACCATGTAAAGACTTGCTTAAAGTTATCCCATTTGCTTCCCAGGTCATAAGGAAATACAAAAACTTCTTTTGTTTGATAATACTGAATGCGGTCTTTGGCCTACAAGGAATGCATACAAATATATACAAGACAAGAAAAAAAAACCTCTCAATTACATGAATATATTAGATTTCTAACATGGAGGAACTTTCATGTTACCCAACATTTAAATTTGTGATTATTGTAGTAAAAAATTAGAAAGGTTCAACTAAGATAAAAGAGAAATCCCAGGACCCACAACCACATATAAGACAAAGGGATTTTTCCCTTCTCTGCAGATTGCTATACTATTTGATATAATGCTACAGCAGTAGCTGCAAATAAGAACAAAGAGGACAAAACACCTCTATATTATCTATATAAGCAGAACCGTGATGTTTTGATAAGTGTGATGTGAGATGGCATATTTTAACTTGTTATTTAAATACAGTGGAAACTTTTAAAATCACACATTAGGTCAAAGTATTATTGGTTCAATTTATATTGAGTATTAAAAGAGACAGTTCTAGTTCAGAAATATTCAATAAAAATAGTTGCATTTAGATAGGAAAATACCTTCATTTACAATAAATCAAACTATTTTTGATTTCATAATCTTTCACTGTTTCTTAAAAGCACTGTGCTGCTTCACATTAAAGTTCTTTACTGTATACTGACCTCTAGTGATGCAATGATATCACATATTAAAATTTATTTCTGGAATTATTTCTCACATTATTCTCAGAATGAATGTGGGAGGTGTTGAGTCATGTCAGTGGTTGTTACAGTTCTTCCCTGAAGGTACAGGGAGGCAATTCTCCTTCTGAGTTTCTACATGTACAATGGAATGGAGAGACCTTACCAATAAAAGTAACCAGAAACTAATTTTATGCAAAACCATTGTTTGTTTAACCATGACTTACTTAATGACAAAAGGACAGATTTATTATGAGCCAAGAGAAGTGAATAATTTAAAAAATTGTTCAAGCTGGCTTTAACCCAACATTTAAAAGACAACAGTGGCCATATGTGCTAAATTCTTCTTGTGATGAAAGATCTTAGAAAATGTGTGAAAAGGTCGTAAAAGACCCTGGCTTAATTAAATCATATAAATAGGAAACAGTGCACAGTACTGTTTAACTACAAACTACTACCTCTGTGGCATAATATATATTTAAATGAATAAGAGAATAATTACTTCTTACCTTTTCTTCAATCCATGATTCTATTGACGTTTTATTCCTTAAAATGATTTTCATCTAAAAAAAATTACAAAGATAAGCTCATGCCTGAAGTGAGAAAATAGAAACTCATTTGACAGAAATTGTATTCAGAGCACTAGATCAAAAATGGAAAACAGGAAACCTTTAATGTTTATAATTTGAATTAATGCACCGATATTGCAATGTAAAATATAAAAAACTTTGTAGATAAACAAGTAAATGGTATTTCTGGATTCAGTATACTCAAGGATACTTCTTCTATCCATTCCATCCATCCATTGTCCCATTTCTTTTTTATTCCTAAACTAGCTGAACCCACCAACTACCAAAGTCTTGACATCATAAATAGCATAGCAAATAAGCATAAATGCAAGAACCTTACATTTCCATAGATGCACTGATGTTTAGTTTTACTTTAATTTTTGAGAGTGAAAATCTCCAGGAGTCATTTGGAAAGTTTTGAATTTGTAACAAACACACGTCTCCCTATTATTCTATTATTCCATGCCTTTGGTTAAATTATAAGCAATTTTAGGATTTCACTAATCTGTCCTGCTATTTATTATTGTGCATCTGAACTCTTTTGTAACATCTGAACATCTGAACCTAAAGTAAACCATCACTTACTTCCTTTTGTTTGTTACACCAGGAAAATCCTTCCCTCTCATACTATTTCCTTCAGACATAAATGCCTTTCTTCTGTAGTGCTGCACAAGCAGCAGCTATTAGAAGAAAATCTTGGCAGTGTAAGTTTTTGTTTTTTTAGAACAGCAGATTCAGAATTTCTGTATATAATTCTCAAAATTTGTTTTAACTTAGGGAAATGATAAGAATCATTTTAAATGAAATTACAACTTTTCTTACTATGTATAACCCCAGAAAAAAATAAACAAAAATAATGAGTTATATACACACAGCAGCGAGAATAAATTTTGTTCAACACTGAAAGAAAGATACAATTCCAAAAATATCTGACTGGAAACTTAAACTTGGAGAATATATAGCAATGGCAAAGCTAGCAATACATATACAAAATTAAAATTTAATCAAATTTAAGTAAAAACAACCCCAATACACAATACATTACATAGCATGCCAAATATGATCAGTTATAGTCTGATTTCTAAGGAGGCCTAAATATCTACAAATATTGTAAGTTAGCAATTGTATAAAAAGGGAGAAGTTAGAAACTCAATAATTTTTCTTTCTTTCTTGATATTTCAATTCTTCTTAAATTTGCTTTGCCTATCTATCCATATAAGAATATGAGAGAGAGAGAGAGAGAGAGAGAGACAGACAGACAGACAGACAGACAGACAGACAGACAGACAGACAGACACAAAGAAAAAGAGAGTATATATTAAATAACACAACAAAATATTAACTAATCAGTACAAGACTGAAACTGAGTACGAGAAATATTCTGATACAATTCTGCAGGGGGGTTTTCTTCTTTAATGTTAAGTCTGGATGAAAAGTCAAATAATATTATGCTTGTAATATTGATAATCTACATTGCAATTAATATTGATAGAATACTTCTTTCTCTTTCCTCTATTTGCAACCTAAATCATCTAACCAAGAGTGTCAATAATCTTTAATTACTACTGCATACGTAACATTGTACCAAAACAATGTATTGATTTACAAAAGCATAAAAAAAGGACAAAAGGGATCATTCTGTTGTTTTTCTACCTTATTAAAGCCTCCCTTTCCTTAACACTGTTCTTCTTCCTTAACTGAGATTTTCACTTGAAAAATTATGGATAAATATATATAAAAAAGGAAAAGGGAAATCCAGTTCTACCATGAACACATGGATGAAATCTACATAGCTTCCATTCCTGCTTTATATACAGCGGAGTAAAAACCCCAGCTGCCAATCAAGCATCGCCCGCACATGCCTATATAGCAGAAGTGGGAGATCCATTGGCATGAAGAAGTCATACTGAAGTCTTATGTAGCATGCCAAAACTTACACATTGCAAGAAATCCAGAATGGCAGGAACGTCTTAGCTGGTAGGACAACATACTCATACATTAACACGTCTACATTAGGGCCATGTGAAACAGTTTGATTAAATTATCCTTTCAAATTAAAACTAAAATCACTGAATTGACTCATAGCATAGATCAAATAAGGAACATTTGTAATTTTGTACGCACAGGTGCAGTAACTTTTAGTAACTCAAAACAAAACAAAACAAAACAAAAATAAATAAAAATAAAAATTCATTTTCACTTCTTTGAACTGAATCACAAATTCCAGTAGGATTCTAGTTGATTTCTACATGTTAACATCTTCCTTTCTTTCTTTCTCTCACACCCACAAATACATATATGCATGAAGTCTTTTTACTGATGAACATTTGAAACAGGAAAAAAAAGCTGCTTAAGAGATGAAGAGTTACGAAATATAACTTTGTTTACAGGTACCTCCCATTTATGTAAAGAAAGCATGTCTTTCCTCTGTTGCACAACTGATCAACTGTAGAAAGACTCTATCTCTACTCCCTTTAAGCTTCCCTAATCATAATGCTGTGTGGTCATGATTACAAAATACACTGCAGCTAGACTGGAATTTCAAATTGCTGATTGGATATTTAAAACTGCAATCCAGAATTAAGAGAAAATAAGATGCTATAAGGCACTGAGAACTGTCTCCACTCTTTGAGCACCGGAATATCTCATCAGAACATCTCTGTATCTGACTCACCTGGATAACAAACAACATTCCAACCGCTAGTGTAGTACCTAATGCCAGTCCCAGGGCAAATAAAGAGGCAGCAAACGCAGACAACTCAAAAGGAATTATTGGGCGGGGATCCCTCCTGGCTGCACTCATATCAATTTTCACAGAACTCCAGCCAAAGGAGACCTATTAAAAAGAAACAAAAGAGAAGAAAATTAGTAAGCAGTCAGCTGAACAGTTCATCTGCAGCAAGAACTCTCTAGCCTTGACTGTTTATCGTTAGAAGTTCAGTCTTCAATCAGAGCTGTTTCCATAGTTTATGCCTGACAAAAGCTATATCTTACCTGAAGGACATACAGCATCTGATTTATTGGAAATGTGATTAGTTAGACAGGAATAAATGACAGACATACTGAATGCACCAGACTTATAGGTAACTTTGAATTTAAAGCTAAGCATTCTGAAAAAAACCCCCAGTAAATTCAACCCAAATTCTTCCTTTAATTTGCTATATTTTTCAATGGTTCCTAATCTCATAGGATGCTTTAAAATAGAATAACCAATTTATTGAATGACATTATCCATAAGCTATTAGTGACAGAGAGGCAGATGCAAAATGTAGCACAAAGTGCAATTTCTGAAGAAACATACTTTCCCTACCTTTAAGGGCATAGACTCCTTTCTGATTAATTAATTATTTAATTACATTTTTATGCCACCCATATCCCCTATAAAGTGACTCTGGACTTTAAATTAGGTTAGTGAAATATATTATATATATGGAAGAATGACTACTTCTGGGTCAGATAAAGAAAGAATAAAGGATCTGGAGCAAAAGCTACAACCTTCAAGAGTTCCAGACTGTCAGTATGAAGAAACTTAGTAGACAAAAAAATGTAATTTTCACTACAGCAAGTATAAGATAAGTAGAATTATGAAAGCTGTTCTTCCAAAAGGGAATTCATACAATTCTGTGTATGTTTTAAAGAAGCAAAAAGCAGTATTTTCTTACCCTGTTATAAAGCTGCGTATACATGGTCATGACAAAAATAAAAGCAGCGTGAATACAGCCTAGAGGGGCTAGCAGAAGAAAGAGTGTAAATGAGGCATGATTCTGAAATCCACAGCAGTTATTAATCCATGGACAGTGGTGGTCCATCTTCATCACACACCTAAGAAGAAAAGCCAAGTTTAATACAAGCACAGCGACTAGCAACCATCCCTATTCTCATTCATCACATATTTCTTGCCGTCTAAAAGAAGCCTTAATTTCAGACAACACTGATACAGCAAAAAAGCTGTAAGTGTAACATGAGGAACGTGACATGGGTTTTATTTTCACGTTCCATAAAACATATGAAATGATTTGAGGGGGGTTGTTGTTACATGAGTAAATAAGTATTAACTTTATCCAATGAACAGTATTTATTAGCAATAGTACCTGTTACATTTTCGGCAGTGATGTGAACGTGGTGCTTTGTAAGATTGGCATATTTTACAGTATTGAAGATACATGGAGTCCTGAGCGTTTTCCTGAAAACAAAAATACACAAACACATATATACAAATAGAAAATGATAAAAGAAACAAGTATCTTATGCATAGTTCATCTATGCATTAAAGCAGAATTTTGGGAAGTAAAACATCTATAGCAACTTTCCTGCTGCAGGAACAAGCTTAATGCACAAGAACAAAAAATCAATGTAACTGTGTAAGGGTGGTGGAATTGATAAACTATAATCTCAGATATATTATCACCTTGTTCAATAAGTCTTATCTGCAAGCTGCCTTACTCACTATAACCTGTTTTTCCCCCCAGAAAGAAACCAGGTTTTTTTAAAGGTATCTCTTGCTTAGCTAGTGATATCTAGCGAAGAGATGTATCTGGTAGGAGTCAGACTATTATTTTAGATGTGTAATGGCAATTATATATTCAACAAGTATCCACAAATGTGCATAGATTAATTTCCCACTGGCTCCCATTTTGCTTTCATTCTGCAGATCCAAAAATTAGGTTTCCTAAGCCATTGCCTAACATAAAATCAGGACGCTGAAATATTTTAAGGGGGGGTGAGGTGGATATACCATATTGTTATTTGCTTACTGGTTTCCATCCAATAGGAACATATCCAGGGCCAACAAACATGGCATTGAAGTAGTTATAAAGGATCATAATAGTCCAATTGATGAGCATGATGAAATTAATACTTCCTCCTGTTGTATCCAAAGGCCAGTACCACAGGACTGCATCAATGATAGCCATAGCAGAACATATTGCTATTACACTAAGTGCTATGATTGGTCCCCAGTGGCATAGTCTTTTCAGTTCGTAGAGATTTTCAAATCTAATGATTGAACAAAATATTCCCATGCTGCATTCAAGTTGATTCTTATTTCATTCAATTTCTTTCAGGAACATATTTCCACTTGTCATACATTTTCATCTCTACTTGAATGGTAAGATGTCCAAACACTAATTTTGAAGTAGCTGGATTTAAGCCATTCTTCACTTTTGAAAGAATCATCAACTACAGGAACTCTTCATGAGTTTTCTTTTAAAACCTGAGCAAAAAAAAAGAAAAAAAAAGAAAATAAATTTCCAACCGCAGCAACTACAAAATGAACATTTTTATTAGAAACAAATTGATTTGGAGCAACAGACCATGGTTCACTGGCAGAAAAATGGGATATAGAGCACCTCACTCCCTGTTCTTTCTTCTCTCTCTGTCATAGTCATATGTTTGGCTCTGATCCTCATTTTGTGTGTGTGTGTGTGTGTGTGTGTGTGCTTTTTATTTTTAAAAAAATCAACTGATATCTGAACTGGAAAATTGATTCCAAGTTTGTTACAAGTTAGAATAATTGGTAAATATTAAGAAGATTATACCTTTTCTGTCCAATGTGGACCGTCTAGTTAATTATTTTGCTTAGTGCAGGCAAATGATGCAAACATGGTTTATGAAGCAAATCCTGAAGAAATAATTTTAAATGTCACATTTCAAATACTTTTCAATGAAGCATCAGTTCCTCATTCTAGGAAACAGCCCAAGAACTAATTTCAAATGCAAGTAAGAATTTAGATATGTTTTTTCTTAACATATATGTCACAAAGCAGGAGAAAACTTCAAAAATTGTTTGTGGCACTGCAGTGAAGTTAGCTCTTCATGTGGGAAATTGCCTAGGCTAGCAGAAGTTGCTGTTTTTGTCTATTTAGGCAATTTCTTTTTTTTCCCCCCTTGGCAAAAATGTAATAAAGTATCTATTAAGCATCTGAAAATGACCTTTCCACTACAAAAATGTTTTTATTTTTCACAAAGGAGAGAACAATCTGGTAATCCACCATTAACAAACCCGTCCAAGACTGAGTGGCTGTGGCTTCCGGCGTCCCGATATAGTCAGCTAGTGCCATCGCTGACTATTGGGGGCGAGTCGCTGGCCCCCACGGAGAGAGCTCACAACCTGGGCGTCCTCCTGGATTCATGGCTGTCTTTAGAAGAGCATATGACGGCCGTGGCCAGGGGGGCTTTTTATCAGGTT
>JANHZT010007656.1:34794-62677 GCA_032468215.1 Stegonotus admiraltiensis | reverse complement strand
GACTTCATTCAACAATCAAGCCTGATTGGGCCAAACCTGCCCTACATACATCTCACAAAGTTTGTTCCTTTCCTCAAAGCTAAGTTCTCACTATGCAGATTCCAAAGGTTTGTCATGCTCCAAGCAAAACACATTTCTGAAGACCTCCATAAAAAAGTAACTGATGCCTATCAATCCGGGAAAGATTCCAAAATTACTTCTAAAGTTCTGGTGCTCCATTGATCTGCAGCCAGAGATGTAGTCTAAAATAGAATGTGGGACAATAGTAAATCTTCCCTTGCATCCTGACTGTGAGTATATGTTATATATAAGCTCCTGGCTGATAGGATTCAGGCAACAGATTGCTGACTTGCAGTATAGTCTCTTGTTCAGGGAGCCTAGCTTCCATAGAATAGCATGGTATACTTGGAATAAAACTGGATTTTGGTCATACTTGTAGGGTACTGACTGATGTGTCAAAATTGATTGGTATGTCCTAGTATATCCACATCAAAGTTCAGACTTAAAGTCCATAGAAATGGATAGAAGCTATAGAAAACGTCAAATTATACTGATCTGAAGCAGTTTGCTATGGAGAAATCCATCAAAAATCCAGTAAAGTGATATGAGAGGTTAAACATCAGTTTGAAGAAGTCTTTGATTGCAATTATTGCAGATAAGGTGGTGCAGCCAGTTTTTGCATTGAATTATTATTGCAATTATTTTTTTTATGGCTCATTGTGGTGAGGTGTTGAGAAAGCCAGCTGTGTATATTAAAGGAATGAAAGGAGTCCCTGCAGATTTTACTCTAGTCATTGCCAGCTATAGGGGGCCCTGAAATGGAGATTTCAGGGCCATGAGCCAGAACTGTCCAAAGAGAATTCTGTGATCATGTGGCCAGCATGACATTGCAGAGCCCCATTTCCTCCCCACCAAAGTGGTACCTGTTTATCTACTCACATTTGAATGCTTTCAGACTGCTAGGTAGGCAGGAAATAGGCAAAGACAGATGCTCACTCCATTGCCCAATGCTTGAGTCTTGAACCTGGGTTGTCAGCTTTCTAGCCAACAAGCTCAGCAACTGCTGCCAAAAAAGCTAACACAGTTCTGGGCTGCATAAACAGAGGGATAGAATCAAGATCATGTGAAGTGTTAATACCACTTTATAAAGTCTTGGTAAGGCCACGTTTGGAATATTGAATTCAGTTTTAGTCGCCATGATGTAAAAAAGATGTTGAGACTCTAGAAAGAGTGCAGAAAAGAACAACAAAGATGATTAGGGGACTGGAGGCTAAAACATATAAAGAACGGTTGCAGGAACTGGGCATGTCTAGTTTAATGAAAAGAAGGAGACATGATAGCAGTGTTCCAATATCTCAGGGGTTGCCACAAAGAAGAGGGAGTCGAACTATTCTCCAAAGCATATGCGGGTAGAACAAGAAGCAATGGGTGGAAACTAATCAAGGGAAGCAATTTAGAACTAAGGAGAAATTTTCTGACAGTTTGAACAACTAATAAGTGGAACAACTTGCCTGCAGAAGTTGTGAATACTCCAATTTTTAAGAAGATGTTGGATAACCATTTGTCTGAAATGGTGTAGGGTTTCCTGCCTGGGCAGGGGGTTGGACTAGAAGACCTCCAAGGTCCCTTCCAACTCTGTTATTCTATTCTAACTTAATCACTGAACCATTGCACCGTCCAAGTATATGCCTTACTGTATATTAAAAATGCATGGAATTCATGTGATTTAACACTGGGAGACACAAATGTTGAACTATACATATTATTGGTATATTAAAAATTGTGTATGTTCTAGGGATTTACTAAGCATATCACGCTAAGCCCTGGTTTGCTTAACTATCATTTATAGTAAACAAAAAATGGCTGGCTTCATACAACGTGCTAAGCCATAAGCCATGCCTTATTTAACATTATTAGTACTAAACACATTATTAGTCTTACCCAGCATGCTAAGCCAAAGCCACACCAAGCAAATTACATTACAATAAAGTTTCTACTTAATGGAATAATGGAGGGAAGAATATCTACTAAAGCCAAATGCCCGTTAAATCTGAAGAGAAATTTTCTCAGGTTGGGCCCGAGTACTGCAACTGAGGCAAATAAGATCTATCATTGTCACAGGCAGCTGGTCTAGTAGACATAAACCATACAGATAATGACAGGAAGTGGAGGAAAGGGTGTTGCAAGTCTTCTCAGAACAGCAATATGGAATTGCAGAATGTTTAGTTTTTGCACCAAGTTCAGCAGCTGAATTGCTTTTATTTTTTTTTGCCACATTTTCCAAGTTAGAGTTTGTCTATTTCATTCAAAGAAAGCTAAACTGAACCCAGTTAAATGGAGAGTTTACTGTATAACTTAATAAGTACTGCATGAAACCTATCACAGGCTGGCAGCATTAGAACCTGGCAAAATCTAACACACATTATTGGAAAAAAGAGACTGAATTCAAGGTTCCAAATAAGAGGGGGAAAGACTCCATAAAATGTTGTAATCATGATTTTATTTCGGTAGAGCACCGTCCAAGACTTCCAAATTAGCCCTTGCGTCAAATTCTGAAATGCATACTTACAACTATTTGTATTTCTCTTGTGATTTCATGATGCTACATTGTGGATTCTCATTATTGTATCACTGAAACATAATGGAATAATCAACTGAAACAATATTGCTCTCTGGAGTTGAAGTGCAGAATTACAGCCCACTGAGAATTCTTGCTATTATTTAGCTTGATGAACAAACTTGTATGATTTTCTGGATGATTCTGTATTTGCCTTCCCTAACTTGGACCTCTCCAGATATGTTAGGAGTCTTAAGTCCCAGAATTACCAATACATCCAATGGACATTAGGTTGAAGAAGTCAATGGTGACTGAGCCTACTTAACTGTTTTGAAGGATGCAGAAAATACTCAGTTCAAGATTTTAGCCCAACAAAAGGCCAGATTAGTAAATTGAGCAGCAAGCCTTATGGCCTTTGTGAATCTAGGGCTGACTACCTGTAACTTCTGTGTGATGACTTTGGGTTTGAAATATAAGCATGTCATTGAATGATTAAGGTTTTTTTTTTGCAGGAGTACAAATTTTACAATTTCCTACTCTGTACATCCCATGAAAATATCCCACTTATCAAAAATCCTAATCTATGGATTCTATAAAGTCAGTAAGTACATGTCCCTATTCTCTTCTCTCTTTTTTTAATGCCTTCAAGGAGACTAAAACCTTCTGATTTGGAACAAGCTCCACATTCTCTGGGAAAATAGCAATAGCACTTAGACTTATATACCACTTTACAGTGCCCATTCTAAGTGGTTTAGAGCACATTGCCCCCAACAATCTGGCTCCTCATTTTACCCACCTCGGAAGGATGGAAACCTTGAGTCTGGTGAGATTTGAAGAGCCAAATTGCAGGCAGCCAACAGGCAGCAGAAGTACCCTGCAGTCCTGCACTCTAACCACTGTGCCACCATGGCTCATAATTGATTGGTTCAATCTAGCAGGTGTCAAATTTATTAAAGCAAAAGCCTTCATTCCCTTATAAAGTAGAGAAGTAGTCAGGGACTACAGGCTAGGGTTGTGGAGCAAGGCCAAAGTTAAAAACCAAAACAAATGGGAATGAAACATCCATTTTCATTCCTGTTATTAATTTAGTTTCTCCTATCCAACTTTCAAAATCAGTGGGAGAAGCTGGATCCCCTTAAGAACTGTGTGATTCACTTAACTGCAGTGATTTGTTTAATCAGATCATAAAATCGGGTATGACTTGTTAACAACACCTTGCTTAGCAATGGAAATTATTGTCCCAATTGTAGTCATAAATTGAGGGCTATTGAATATGTTTTTCCATATGCTCAGAAGCACTATTTTAACTAGGGCTCCTGATGAGTTTAAATCTCCCATTAGCAACTAATTCTGAGACACTCTCATAGAACACTGAAGGGCTGCAGCCTTTGGAAGCTCATGTAGAGTCTTGCTTTATGTATGATAAATGCTGTGAGATTATAAATATACACTGTAATAATGGAAAGATCCTGATATATCCACAATACAGAATGGCGAAGATGACAAATTTGCAGATATGGTAAAATTGACTTATCTAATTAGAAAAATGGTAATAACCACATTTATTAGTAACTAGAAACCCCCTCTGGGTTTTTTGCTGGAAAAAAAGAAGAAAAAAAGAAGTTGTGATTTATGGGTTTGATGATCAGAAAAGGTAAATTATGCAAAGAAGGAAATTATAATCTTAGAAAGAGAGGGGACAAAAATAAATGTTTTTGTAACTGCTATTAAGAAGATTGGAAGCTGCTTCCTTCCTTTCTATTTTCTCATTCTTTCTTTGCATCTTTTTTTTTATTTATTACTTTACTTTTTTTTTCAAAATCTACATTTTTTTATTCCTTTAGAAATTTCTTTAATAATATATTAAACACACACATGGAAGCTCACATATCAATTATATTGACTTAAGTAATATACATTTTACCTTTCTCTTATGACTTCACTTTGCAGATTGTCACAGCAAACTTTACAGGAAAGGATTAGCGGCTACAGTCTCTGTTGCAAATATATGGAGAGGTAAACACTGTCTTGTGGGGAAAAAAATTAATCCATTTCTTTATCTATTTTGATTAAGATCTGCTACTTTTTCTTTACTGTTTGGTGCCCCCTAGTGAGACTGCACACTAACTTCTCTGTAAATGGGACTGGTGTTTTGGTTATTTCCAGAAAACGGTCCTTTCTGTTGCCTAATGCTTAATTGTTGCCTAATGCTCATTCTTCAATTAGAAAGCAGCAAGGATTAAATGGGCTATTCTGAAAAATTCTAGATCTGTAAACATACAAGGAAATGATGGCGACAAGTATGTTTACTCGATTGCAAATTTACTCTCAAAAGCACTCTCACAGAGAACAGGCAGCCAGCAAATAGTTGTCCTTCCTGGTTAAGAGTTTCATAGAGAGTGTACACTTGTCAACCAGTAAAGAATGCAAACCAGTTTTATGTTGAAATACAAATCCCTTCTCCTTCTGTAAAAAAAAAAAAAGTAAGCAATCTACATTGCTGGCATTTCTGTGCTTGTCAATATGAAAAAAACCTTGCTTTATAAAAGACTTCTGCTGTCATATTCTATTTGAACTGTAAGACTATGGGTACATTGTTCATATTTTTACTGAAAATTGCCCTGTCATCAGTTGATTCTTTGCCAATAAAAATCAGAAGTGTAATCTTGGGGGACTCTGGACGTCACAAAGATGGATTGGGGACCATATGTGGCTCATGGATTACCTAGCCCTAAAGTGTTTTACCTGCACAGGGGTGCATTAAAGGAGACTCTTGTTTCCTAATATATCCTGCTTCTGAATTTCATGCTTCTAAAAACTTTAAAGAGAACTGAATACACTACCTGCCTTCCTCATTTTGGTATCTTTCACTGGTGTCAGACTAGGATCCTCAGCCAACATGGCTAGGACTGGAATGGCCATCCTGTGCTTGCTGTATTCTATTTTGTGCTATGTGATTTGCTTAGAATACAGGATAAAAGAGTCATATTCAACATCGTTTTGACTCCAACATATTGCTGCATATTTTCATCTCTGCCCTGTAAGTGACTCAGTTACCTTAGATACGATTAGCTTGTCTATGAAGCAATTCCATAAAATGTGGGATTTGTATTCAAGATTCTTTCTCTTTGTTCTTTTTCATCTCAGACACCAAAATAATGCTCAGTTTCTAACTCTACAATGCTTAAGAAAAACACATGGTAGGAGCAACAACTCTGTGAGATTCTCTGTGTCTTGTAATTAATTATGTTTTTCGAGGCCTTGCCCCATAACCAAAATAAATATTCATCCATGCAAGAGCTGGCAAAAACTAAACCAGAATAATTTGCTGCCCCCATTGCCAGTCCCTATCCTGATCCTGTGTTCTGGCTTGGTGTTGAATGTGCAGGCTCTGACTTGCATGTCAGGTGTCCTGATTTGTTCTGTTTCTGTACTTCTGCTTTTTTCTTCTTCTTCCAATCAGTTGTGTCCAATTCCAAGAGACTGTCTGGACAAGTCTCTGCTTTTTTCCTTGTCAAGATTTTTCAGAAGTGTTTGCCATTGCCTCCTTTCTATGGCCGAGAACAAGTGACTGGCCCAAGGTCGCCCCGGTTGGCTTTGAGACTAAGGAGGGACTAGAACACCAGGTCTTTCAGTTTCTAGCCTTATGTTTTAATCACTATACCAAACTGACTCTTTCCTGTATTTATAGAAATAAATTTTGGAGAAGCTCTCCAGATCTTTTCAGTCTCCTTTTTACTATCAGTGGGCTAGGCCAAGGAATAAAGCAAACTTCCTTCTCCAGCTGAGCTTTTTCAGCCACAAGAGAAGGAGAGAAAACATGGATCCATTTTTTAAATTGTTAAATAAGGCACTGCAATGTGTTCATTTCCAGATTCTGCACTAAAGCATGTGCACACACACTCATTCACAAAATGTTTGCAGTTCCTTTTGAAGTGCTCTCGTCTCCTTGACAGCTTCCTGTCTTCAACTCACACAAATAAGCTGCTTTTGTTTCATTTTCATCAGGAAGAAACAGAAGCTGCTGGGCTAAAACCTCAAACTCTTTGCTGCTGTTTAGTGTCTACCCATATTTTTCCAGTCAGATATAGTAGCCCTTGCTTCACAGCACAGTTCCCCCAGCCATGACTTGCTGTTTGCAGAGTTTCTTTTGACAGTGGGTTTAGAGCTGCTTCATGACTTTGTAGTTAGGGAAGTTCACAGAAGCTGCTGACAAATCCAAGTTGTTAATCAGTTGGTGGAGAGGATGGGGAAGCAGTGTAACAGAAGGGAAAAGCTGGCTTTCTGTCAACCCTTCGAGGTAGACCAGACACGAACACCAAAGTTGTGAATAGAAAACTACTTTTAAAATAGGGTTACAATAACAAAATCTTGCAACACTGAATGTGCCTCCACCCTCCTTTATCCCAAAAAGAATTAGGGAAGGTCAAGTCTCAAAGTCCATTGGTTTCTTGTGCCAAATTGATCACTCTCTGTAGTACCTTCCTGTCCACAGCAGTTAAACTAGTGTACCAAACTGTAATGCAGTATGTGAGGACATTTTCTATCATGGACCGATAGACAGAGGTAATCAGCCATTGTTCCACCTGATTTTTTCACAGGACTACTAATACATTCTCGCAAACTCTTCTTGTTCTCCAGATTTCATACTTCAAGGCAGAAGATACTGAATTTCTGGAAAAGTTTTGTAATGTACATGTAATGCTTTCTGGCAACTGAGAATCACTTTGGTATTAGATGGATGCCATTGCTGTTAACTTCTTTATCTGATATCTTTGACATGTATAATGTGAGTGATTCAGTGGCTATGAAGCATTTATACTGGCTAGCTTAAGACAACATGACATTTCTTTCCACAGAATAATTTATTTTGTTTTAAGATTGTGAACCTAAGCATAGCTCATAAAATCATCTGCTACAATGTCCTACCTGTCAATGACTACTTCAGCATCAACCACAACAATACACGAGCACACAATAGATACAAACGTAAAGTGAACTGCTCCAAACTCGATTGCACAAAATATGACTTCAATAACAGAGTTGATAATGCCTGGAATGAACTATCAGACTCCGTGGTCTCATCCCCAAACCCCAAAACTTTAACCTAAAACTGTCACCCCATTCCTAAGAGGTCTGTAAGGGCCGTGCATAAGAGAACCAGCGTGCACACCGTCCCTATCCTAATGTTCCTTTTAATTGTACTCATTTTATGTATTTATTTCATGCTTATACTTATATATATTATCTAATATGTACTTGACTAAATAAATAAATAAATAAATAAATAAATAAATAAATAAATAAATAAACTTCTCTCTTAACTACTACATTGGACTGGGAGCAAATCTCATGTAAAGAATTTCTAATGAAACTTGAGCTTTGTTAAAGATGAGCAGGAAATGGTGTGTGTATGTATGTATATATATACAGTATACACACACACACCTTTCTGCATGCATGCATATTTGTGTGTATGCACACACGTGCACACACACACACATACATATCATGTTTTAAAGTTGGAACAAAATCATTAGGTATTAAAAATTTACTCAAACTATTTTGGGTCACTATAGATTAGCAGAAACAAAACCTAGAATGTTTTGGTTGTTGCCCCTTGACTTTAAAAAAAGTCAAGGGGCATCCCAGGTATGGCTTGAGTGTGCGTGTCAACCCCACCCTCCTATATCTAATCAGTAACTTCCAGCATGGTATAAGCCTTTGGTTACCCTAGCTATCATGACTTGGCTATCTTGGCTTTCCCCACTATCTTTCCAAATAATTTGTGGCTGGAATTATTACACTTTAATCTGTACCACCCCCAAAAAAGTCCTGTTTACTCAGTTTATGGGGCAAAGCATCCAAAACAGAGATTTCAGTTCATGCATCACCCCAAATCAGCTGTTTTTGTGCATGGACTGGTTCATGCACAGAACGTTGTGCTCATCTCTGTGCTGTTGTATTTCCTTAATGATGTTAGTAGCTCAAATGATATTTCGTATAGTATAAAGTTAAAAAATATATTCTGCTAATAAGCTGAAAAATAAATGTTTTCCAGAGGCAATATAATTAGTCCAAGAGGAAAAGCAAATTGCACAAAGTTGCAATTTGCAAAAAAAAGGACAAACAACACAATTATTCACATGGTTAAGGATAGCAGTGATATCTGCTTCTGTGGAGTGGATGCCATATATGATGTGGTTTTATGCCCTCTTGGTTACAGCAAATATGAAACGGAGAGGGGAGAGCAGTAATTAACGCTCTCCTTGATGTCTTCCTACTTCATTCTATCTCTGAGGTGTGGAGTAAGAACATGCAGTTGCATCTCTCCCTTTGTTATGCATGGTAGAACAAGCCATGCAGGCACCCCAGAGATCCCTAAGGCTTATTGCTCACTGGAGGATTTGTTTCTCTGAAATAATGGAATCAGGCATCTGGGCTTACTAATAAACATATGTATTACCATATTAATATTATATTGCATATTCTGTTCTGCAGTGTTCATAAATGAGGCAGTTACTCCAACACAGTGTTTCTCAACCTTGGCAACTTTAAGAAGTATGGACTCCAGCTCCCAGAATTCTTCAGCTAGCTTTGTGAAGAACACTGCTCTAACATCAGGGGCGGGTTTCAAAACCTGTGGCTACTGGTTTGCTCGTGGGAACGCGCGCTCATGCACGTTCGCAACACTTCAGTGCATGTGCAGAAGTGTCCAGGTGGCGCCTCCTGCCGCTGCTGCTACTGGTTTGCCCAATCTGGGGCGAACTAGTAGCAACCCACTACTGTCTAACATGTAGATTTTCATATTATTTAATTTTCTTCAATGCTCTTTATGAATTCAGATTTATTCTATATTCTTCACCTTATGAAAGCAAAAATCACCTTCCAATTCTCTTTTTCTCTCTTCAGTTTTTCAAATGATCCCTAGCAGATGCCAGGTTGCTTATAGATAAATGGGGTCTGATTAATTGTCTCTTATCTTTGAAGTCCAGTTCTGAGACTCATTTTTTTTTTGCTTTTGTTTTATTCACAGTTACACATGGCTGAGCAGGCTAATTTGCTGCCTTTGGGATGTGCTTTGTTCCTTCCAGAATTCATTCTCACCTCTTGGCCTTTCTTTGACACTCATCCTGCTTGCTCTGTTGTTCATGTTTCTTCTCTTCATGCACATTGATTACAGATAAACACTTGACAGAGAACAGGGTGCTTTGGTCAGTACAGTTATTAACTCATCAATATTTTCACTTGTGACATTAGAGACATCTGAAACAAAGGGCTAAAGTAGATTCAAGCTTATTAACTGAAATCAGAATGACTTTTCTTTTTTATGTAATAGACATTTCCCTGCAAATCTTGCTTTGGACAATAGCGGGAAAATCAAATTTACAACCAAATTAAATGGCTCAAGCCTTCCCATTATAAGAAAATAATGAAGACAGTACCTACTATCATAGTTCTTGTCACCAAAGTATTAAAACATTTAGGTCATTTCCATGCCTCTCTCTGTATTTATCAGAAAGCAGTGTGAATCTGGCCCATTGTCCTATTTACTTAAGTAGATTCAAAATACAGATAACACACATGGAATTCTGTGAGTCAATCAATGCAGCTAACTAATACAGTGTACATAATGTACAGTAAACTTAAACCTACAATACATATTGGAATAGTAAATATCTATTCATTACCCCTCCATTCAAAAAGAAATGCAATAGAGTGTTAATGCCATTATTATCCATGATTTTAACACCTGTGTTTGTGAATCTTATGGGCTGCAAAAACTTTTTATGGAAGCAAGCTTTGAAATGAAAGATTGATTATTAAACAGTAAAATATGAAAAGCAAAGCACATTGAAGTACCCTATGGCTTGTCAACTTGCATTTAAAAGCCCCAAAGAGCTGTGACTCCAAAATGCTATTAGCATGTTGGTAATTTTGTCATCAGGTGCTTTTTCTAATAACAGTGACCATAATTGCATGTTGCTATGGCAGCTGGATGGGAGAGGGGGTAAATTTTAAACATATAAGAAAAGACAAGACACAGGATATATGAAGCATGGAGAGTATGGCAGACCACTCAGGGTGAGACAAGAGCTTCTGCTAATGGGAAAACAGACTGCTTACTAAGTATGCAAAACCACAGCCAATCAGAGAAAAATGCTAGCTTTGCAGCCACTTCCGGTAAACTAAACAGGGTCAAAACTACAGTACATTGAGTCAGCTCCCTAAAACAGGCAAAAATATAAGAATCATCAGATCCCTTAGCCAATGCTAGGTCTTGTAAAACACTGAAGTGGAAGTACCCTTTAGTCAGAAAGCAACTATATCGATAAACATGATAAAAAGTAGAAAAAATGGCCAACTACAAATTATGATTTTAAAAACAAAACAAAACAAAACAAAACAAAACAAAACAAAACAAAACAAAACAAAACACAATGTTTAAAATAATTTGTGACCCAATCATCATTCTTAGAAAGGTAGCAAGTCTGGTGTAGTGTGAAAAAAGAGTGAAGAATAAGGAAGACATCACTATAATTATGTACATCATTCTATTATTATCATAGAAAGTAAGATATACAACAAAGCCATATGATACTAATGAAAGAATTGAGGGGCAGCTAAATTTAGAATAATCCAGCAGTTAGTAAAGTTAAAATGCTATTTTCTTTAAGTTGATGTGTCTCGTTAAATAGAATTGGAATGCTAATATCTTTGTGATAGGTTGGGCAGCCTTTTTGGGCTTGCAAAGCTTACCACTCTCCTTAAGGAGAGCCCATATGAGTGGGTGGCATCAGGGGTGGGTTCTACTTACCTTTACTACCAGTTTGCAACGGAAGCATGCGCGTACGCTTGCTTCGCTCGTGCGCGCGTGTGCACTTCTGCACACGCGCAGATCATCCATTATGATGTCTGAGCGGGTGGGCGAAGCCTCCCACTGCTTTTACTACCGGTTCGCAAGAACCGGACAGAACTGGGGGCAACCAACCACCGGGTGGCACCATGAATCTATTTAGTACCATGAGCACTAAACTATGGTTTCTGGGTTTTGATTTAGTGAGATAGTAAATAAAGCCAGTTGTAACTGAATCATGATTAAGCAATGTCTTGGTGTTTTCTCTCTCCCTCCCTCCCTCTCACACATACACATGCTTAGAATTCCTGGGAGAGAAGACAACACAAAGTAATTATCTCACCAATTTGCCTGACTTTTCATCTTTTCACAATCTTAACACAAGGGACTTGTGTTATCAGCACTGCACTGCATTTGCACCTTTCCCACATCTGGTGGGTGATACAGAAACTTTGGGACTGAATCCATACATTACCAGCTTGATTTAACTATAATTTATGGAATGATTCATAGACTCACTTATTCTTCATCCTTAAGACCAGCTTTTAGAAATCATTAGAACTGGATTAATGCAAAATACTACATCAAAACAAACCAAATCACAGAGAGCTTTATGCAATGTGTGAACTCTGATACTGAATTAGTGATAATGACATACAAAGTTAATAGGATTTAATACGTCACATAACTTGGATGTTTGCAAAGTAATAACTACCCAAATCCTATGCTATAATATTATTCTAATGTTCTACTTTTATTATTATTTTATTACATTCATCTTTACTGTTTTATTGATGCTTTTATCATGAAAATTTTTCTTCTGCTCTGAATTTCACTGAAGGAAGAACCTTATGCAGATATAATGGTAACATCTTACAAGTCTTTCTGCAGTGATTTCAAAGCAATATTCTAGACTCTGAATGAGCAGAGGACCCCTCTGCTATTTATGAAAGCAGCACCATTTTTTCCAGTCTATTGAGCAATCTTAAAAAAAAATACTGCTGCTTTAAAAGTTCTATTAACTTTAAAAAGTGGACTCCTTAATGCTCTTTATTTAGGCTCATATGAAAGCTTGAAAAAGGTCAGGTTGTTTTCAGGAATAACTGAGAGGAGCTGTGCTTGTGTAAGATCCAAAGCTTTGACATAATTCTTTGGAAGTGGGTGCAGCTGTAATAACAATAATGATAAAAAAGATTGTGGGTAGAATTACAGGGTATGTACATATATACTCATCTGTTTCTTTAAGTCAATGGAATTTTGGAAGGAATAATCTGTAGCAGAAAAGCAGAACAAGGAAGTATGTGTGTGTTGTTTTTTTTTACCTTTTCTCTCTCTCTCTTCTGCTATTACTGCGCAAGCTTCTTTAGCTGCTTTTTCCCTCGTCTCTAAATGTCAGATAGCAACTGGAACCTCACTGGGAGAAGGTGGCCTTGAACTGAAACAGAAGAGTAGAAAAACAAGAAAAGATTCACTGTGCACCTGACAATTATGAGCAACTTACATTTAGATAAGCTTCCAAAGAGTGGATATATAGAGATTGTGAATATCACCAGGAAAATTAATTGGATTATTTATTGAAGACAGTGAGAAATACTAATTACTTCAATGAATTATTCAAAGGGAACAAAAAGAAACAGTCTTGGCAAATGATATATATCATGGCTGTAAAATCTATGTATATGATTTAGCATAAATATAGCTCATTTCCAACTTTAACAGATTCCAGCCTCCAACAGAAGATGGTACTAAAAGTAGAGGATGCAGCTTTGCTGACAAATTTTCCCCCTATTGGTTATCCATATGGACCTTATTCTGCCTGAACAACTTCTCTCTAGAACAGTGTTTCTAGCCCCGCATGGCTGGCTAGGGAATTCTGGGAACTGAGGTCTTCACATCTCAAAGTGGCCAAGGTTGAAAAACATTGCTCTGAATTAATGGCCAAGTTACTACCAAACACCCAGGCTGTTTTTTTTCTGTTTTTTTTTTTGCTGAACTGTTTACTAGCTTGCCATTTTATTAGATTCCTTGCCTGTTCAGAGCAATGCCCACTTTGGCAGAACCTAATTAAAGACTTATGGTGTCTTCAAGTAATCCAATTACACAAGTGCTTCTATGTTGCTATATATTTATATAGCCACTGTGGTGATTGGATAACACAAGAAAAAGCTTTAAATCTCTCACAGGGAAATGGCTTTGGCTTCTTAAAGCCAGCTTTGTGAAAGCTTCTATCTGCCAGTATCAGGCGATGCTGATACCTATGATTAACCAGCTGCTCATGGAAAGGACAGAGATACAAAAACTTTTCTTTCAACCCCCAGCAATTCTATTTAGCCCTTCAGCTTCAGTGCCTTCCAATTATGGATGCAAGCTTCAGCTCATCACTTCAACCTTATAAATATTTCTTCTTCAAAATGGAAAAAAAAAATCTGCTAACATCTTATTTGGATTTATGCTCTGCGGTCTTGGACTACCATGATGCCTAATCTTATTTTGAACATCCATGTGATTTATGACTGAGCAGTAAAAAGACATTTACATATAATTTACTCCATTAGATAAATGTTATACTGTATGTTTGTACCACATGATAAGCTAAAATGAGGTTGGCTAAGTAAGTTATTATATTATACAAACCCAGCCAGTAGGTAAAATTGTAACTAATTAACATCTAGTTGTTAATTATATAATGCCTGGTAAAAATGAGCAACACAATCAAGATCTGCCTTTCTACATTTACAGGAGAAAAAGATACAACATCTACTGTGTGGAGCTGAAAACATAGGAGATTTTGGGTGAAATGAAAAGATTGGAAGAAAAGCATTTTAATAAGGGATAATGCCATCTGATCCTGGTCTCTGGTTCATCCCATTGTTACTTGCCCCAAGTTCACAATTGCATAGGGTCTCTTTGTTAATCAGTTGATTGGCTTTAGTTCAAAAAAAGAGGATGGAATTTCTTGCTCCTGATAAACTGTCTTTTTTTATCCCCCAATGACATTCCTGATACCATGGAATTTGAATCTTTTCGCTCTAAATGGAAAGTATTTACCAGAAAGGATGATGACCCTGAGTTTAAGATCTCTTTCACCCTCACAAGGAATTTAAAGAGAGTTTAAGGGGTGCAAATTTTTTATCATCAAATTCCCTCTCAGTGAGAGTGATAGCATTCTTCCATGACACTAAAAATGTAATATTTACTCTTAAAAATTCATCTTAAACTTATTTTAGAAGTCTAGTAAAAGTCAAATAATCTTTGTCTCTTATCTCTTCTCCCATTCCTTACTCATTCCTTTTCTAAACAAAGTTAAATTTTACGTAATACATGATGTCAAAAAGAGGAATTTATAGATTTAGAAATGTGACTATTGACAGATGACTTGTCATTTCTGAATAGGTTTATTAAAAAAATGTTGCACTTTGATTTTGAATGAGGCCAACTCGGTAACACTTTTATAAGCTTACTAGCCACTTGAAGAATAACATACTATATATCTTTTCATTGAAAACCTCAAATACTATATAAAGCTTTTATATCTAGTCCAGCAGATTACCTTGAAAGTCTCAAAAAGTTCTATCTATGATCTGAACTCAGTACCTCTCATTGTAGCATAAATTGTGTGACATAAAGTTCCTTTATAATCTATTTTAGCAAGTCATCAAGAATTGACTTAAGATAATTTGTAAGTGATAATATGCTATTAATATTATATTATGAAGGTTGTAACATATATAGATTGTACCTGTGAGACTGAAAGACAAGTGGGTACATATGTCCATCTTTGGTTACAATGCTCAATTAGTAATTTATTTTGGTCACATTTTTTAAAGACATGAGAGCAATCAATTGCCTGATAATGAATTTTGACATTGGCTGATTGTCCATTTTTCCTAAGACTGATTGCATCATGAAACATTGATTGAATTCCTATTAACTGCTGGACTAGTTATCACAAAAGGTTGAAAAAATAAAGATGACCTGTCTCTGGATTAATGTTATTTAAAAATGTGGCAGATTGTTTTCTCTCTCCCCCACCCAAAAAATCCCCCCACCTGAATCACAGCAATAAAGAGCTTTGAAGAACCTTACAATTAAGGATAGTTTTATTCCCATTTGGCCACCATTTCATAAATATTTAAAATATTCCTTTCATTTGTACAAATGTCTTTCTGGGAAAAATATTAAATATGGATATAAATAACCATTTATATTCTCTTTCAAAGTAAGCAACTTTATGTAGTGCATATAAAAGGAGCAAGAAATATTAAGCCAAATAAATGAATCGATATCATAGGATAAAAAAATATAGTTGCATCTTTTTTCCACTGGAAAAAGTTCCACTGAAACTATTCATTATCTCTCTTCATACTTTTCTACCTATCCTTGTTCCTACTGTCTCCATATACTGATTCATACATTGCCTTTGGCTTTTTAAAACATATTTGTATTTTATCTTAGGGGAATAGTTTTCCCTGTAACCGACTGTGGAGGTGAAAACTGGACTTTGAGAAAACAGGCTATAAAGAACACTGCTGCTTTTTAAACGTTTGGTGCTGGAGAAGACTCCAGACAATACTATGGATAGCCATGAAAACAAATAAATCATCACACTAATCATTGTGATGGTTATTTGGAGGCACAAATAACCAGGATCAAATTATCATTCTTAATACGTATATGTAAATATATAGCTCTCTGGACAATGGTGGAAGGAAAGAGGATGATCAAAGTTGAGACTCAAATACAGTGGTAGCTGGAAGACCTGAAGAATCAGTTTAGGGACATGACAGGACAGAATAACAGAATTGGAAAGGACCTTGGAGGCCTTCTAAATCTAGACCAACCCCCTGCTCAAGAGGGATCCTATAACTTTTCACAAAATGGCTGTCCAATCTCATCTTAAAAACCTAAAGTGATGGGACAGCATTAACTTCTGAAAACAAGCTATTCCACTGAGTAATTGTCCTCACCATCAGGAATTTCTCCTTAGTTCTAGGTTGGTTCTGTCCTTAATTAGTTTCCATCCATTGCTTCTTGTTCTGCCTTCAGGTGCTTTGGAGAATAGGTTGACCGCATCTTCTTTGTGACAGCCCCTAATATATTGGAAGACTGCTATCATGTCACCCCTAGGGGTGTCAAACTGGTGGCCTGTGGGCCTTATGCATCACATGCAGGCCATGCACACCTCAGCTCCGCAAAGGCAAAAAAGTCACAATACGTCATGTGACATCACATGACGTGATCGAGTTTGACACCCGTGGACTAGACATACCCAAATCCTGCAACTGTTTTAGCCTCCAGTCCCTTAATCATTTTTGTTGCTCTCCTTTGTGCTTTTTCTAGAGTTTCAACATCTTTTTTGTATCGTGGTGACCAAAACTAGATCCAGTATTCCAAGTGTGGTTTTACCAAAGTAGTATATAAAGGAGTACTAACATTTCACATGAATTATCGTGATTGAGAAAACCTGTGTGGTTGCTGACAGCCAACACCAATATAAACCATCATTTTCTTCTTAAGATTTCAAATGCTCTGGTATACATATAACCACAATTTCCTTTTAAAACTGTTTTTGTTTTCTTTGCCTTCCTTTTTCAGTTCTATATTTTTAAGTAAGTATTTACCTGGAAGGCCTTTTTTCTTTTGTTTGTTTTTGTTCACTAAAAGCCAATCTAAGAAATAGAAGCATGCTGCAACAGTAGAAATTGGGACAAAATGAGCATTTCAAATAAGCCATTCCATCATTCCATTCCATCAAATGTCAATAGTCATTCTATCAGTAGGAGAAAAGAGATTTGTATTTATCCTTAGAGATATAGGTTTTTTTTCATTCCAGCATTCCTTGAATTGAGTTTCAATCTTGCTAATTAGTAAATACATTATTTTCTTTCCTGTTTCCAGATTTTATTTTATTTTTTTGCATTCCATTCCCCTGGTTGGGGATCCTTTTTCATTTGGAGATCATTTTGGGGATGAGGATGCTAAAGATGCTATAAATGATACAAATGAATATTTGGGGGACTGAAAGAAACACAGATATCAGTAATTAGTAGCAATTGTCCGTATAGGGTTGGCAAACAGCAATTAATATGCATGTTATTATTTTTACACAACACGGATTTGCATATAAACATATTTTTAAAAAATCACTAGAATTCTATTTATTGATCCATTGTCCATTTAGCTTTTTCTGCTTCCTTGAAGCAACCATCAAGTTGCTACATTCAGTCATTCAGTGCAGAGCATGTCTGACACTTTTAGATTAGTTCAGTTTAAATATTTGATGCTGAAAGAAGAACTTCAAGTGCTTAAACATCAGCAGTTGTTTTTATTTGTAACAGAACTAAAGGTGTATGTATGTGTATTAGCATATAACATTTGCGGCTGGATCTGTGGAGGGCTCATGCCAGGCTGATGTAGCTTAGCAAGGTATCTGTTGTGGGCTGCTGGCAGTCAATGGAGCTGGCAGCACAGGTGGACAGTGAGGGGGTTGGGGAGGAACTTGGGCCAGTCCTGGGGGCTGGAGAAAGCTCAGACAAGGGCTCTGCATCAGAAGCAGAGAGGGAGTTAACAGTGAGGCAGAGGAACAGCTGGAGCCCGTTCCCAGTGTGTGCATGTGCACAGCTGCCAGAAGACAAGACATGAAGAAAGCAGGGTAGACTTGGGAGTAAGGTCACACCTTGGAGATGATTTGCCCCGTCCATAGGACATAAAAGAGGAGTAAATGGGATGTGAGCTTTTGCAGGAAGCAATTAGTTCATCTCGTTTCAAGATTGGAAAGTTCTGTTCATGAGTCTAATAGACTCGGTGCCAAGTTTGGCCTTGCTCTGCATTTGGAAATTGGTTCTCTGGCAGCATTCCAAGTGAGATAAGGTGAGGGTTGATAAACATTCCTCTGAAAGACTGTTTGCCAAAACCTTGTTGACTGTGAATGAACAGAATTCACAGTCGTGTTAATAAAAGAGGTTTTACTGGGATTAAGACTTTGCTTCATGCTTTCTAAGGAAGCCTAGGTCAGAACCCATTAGTACAACCCAGATAATATTTTCCTGCTTCTGTATTTCTGTGCAGCATAATCACAGTTAGTACTGCAATGATATGTTCTTCTGCATGCCTATTAGCAACCATTTAGACACAATTTTGCAGAGCATTGTTAGTAGTGGCTGTGCTAAATGGATAGCTAGCAAGATCTTCCTATCCGTACCACTGAGAACATGAGACATTCATAGTTTTTAGTCCACCCTTTACTACAAATAAAATAAAAACTGAAAGTGGCATTTCAAAAATGTGTAAAGTTGGTTTGCCATTAGCTTTAATAATTATCTTCTGTTTCCTTTGTGGGAACAGAAGGATAGCACTTACTCACAGTTGGCATTTTCGGCCCCAAATATCAGTATTTTTTTTGTCAATACTGCACCTCATCTTGAAAACATAGTCATAATTTGTTTTGATTCAGCCATCTCTTCCCTTCATAGGTACAAATTAAATTAATTACAATATGCTATGTGAAGGAAACCAAAATCTCTACAGCTTATTTTAAAACCCTATGCTTATTTACTTAAAGCGCTCCATGGCTTAGGACCGGGATACTTATGGGACCACCTTCTGCTACCAATAGCCTCCCACCGGCCAGTAGGCTCCCACAAAGAGGGACTTCTCAGGGTGCCATCGGTCAGACAGTGCCAACTGGCGGCCCCCAGGGGAAGGGCCTTCTCTGTGGGGGCACCTGCCCTCCGGAATGAGCTATCCCCGAGGTTTGGAGGATCCCGGACCTCCGCACTTTCCGCCAGGCTCTTAAGACCTTTCTTTTTCAAGAAGCTGGTCTGGTCTGATTTTTTAAGGGGTGGTTTTTAATTTGGTGTTAAATTTTGGGGATTTTAAATGGTTTTAAATGGGGAGCCAAAATTGTTTAATTTGATTTTAAATTACTTTTAACTTTTGTATCAATGTATTTTATTATGGCTGTACACCGCCCTGAGTTCTTCAGGAGAAGGGTGGTATATAAATATTATTAAATAAATAAAATAAATCCAAATTCTCAGTTTGAATATAGTGGTTAACAATAAACACAATTACAAAAAGCAAAATTCAAAAACATGAATCAAAACTATTTCATGTATCAATTATCAACTGAAAGCCTGACAAAGAAATGTTACCTGCTTTTCTAGAGGCAAAGCAAGTGAAGGCCAAATACAACTTTTAAGAGTTCCACATCTTGCATCCTAGGCAGGAGAAGGCCATCTCCTATCTGCCGGAAAAACAAGTCCTTGGCAATAGGAATTTTTTAAAAAAGAAGAGTCCTTCCTCCAGATGTTAACGCTGGAACAAGTATTCAATAGAACAGGCACCTCCTTTTAAAATATAAAATTAGCATTTATAAATTTGCATGAGAAAAGCTAGTAAACAAAATATTAAATAGGCACTTATAGTATTTGAATTTTTGGCTCAGTATTGACCAATCTCTACACAAGCAATTGATACTTACAGGATATCAGAACAGTGATCCTAAAAATTGTTACATAAGTATCTGATGCAAAATTAATTGCCTAGCTCTGTTATAGCACAGAGAGGATTTATGATGTTGCAGGATTTTAATAACAATATAATTGTTAATAGAACTGGAAAAGTATAATTAATGACTTGAATCTGGGGTTTTCATATAATTGCCTACTGAATCTTTTTCTTCTTACTTTTTTCTTGCAAATTTATCAATGCTCACTGCACTTGAAAGAGTGATGTTCTCTGGCTTCAAGCATCTTTCAAGACTCTTTGTGTTTCTCAGCTATTACTTCTAGTACAAAAAGTTTCTAGTACACTGATATCAGTGGCTTTATTCTTCAATAGCAATCGTCTTTCCCATTTTTCCTGTAACCTGTCCATCATGCGCTGATCCCACACTGGCTTGTATGTGCATGTGAAATGTTCATGCTTTTTTCTATGGAATGCTGATTCCTGTAAAAAAAAAACAACGGTTAGAATATGTTTAAGTTTTATTACTTTAATTCCTACAGTAGGAGTAAAGAACTTACTGAATAAGTATACAGTAACAAGTTAAAAACAAGGACTCTGTAGAGATCAAGGTCTCACATGCTACATACTCTTTTCTGTAAAAAGTCCATTTATGATAAAGAAATTCTTGTCCTTGTTTGGTTGCTAGTTTTCTTGAGAGTGCTGCCTGACATCTACACAAAACAGTTAAAAGAGATAATCTATTGCTTCAAGGTAAGGCATCAATCTGTAGATCATATTCATATCTATATCTCTAATACAGTTAGGGCAGAAATGTTGTGAAATATTGAGGTAGTGTCTGGAGTTTGTGAGAGCTTGGATGGGATGAAATAGGCTAAATTTGAAGGAGCATATCCATGATTTGGAAGTTATCTTGGACTCATACCTACTAAGGTGAATGCTGTAGGTAGCAGTGCCTTTCCCCAGCTTCAGTTGTTCTAGTTGCAGTCCTACTTGGAGATGGAGGCCCTGCTGGCATTGATTCTTATCAATAATACCAGTATGGGTTACTGCAATGCACTTTTCATGGGGGCTGCTTCTGTGGACTACCCAGAAGCTGAAATTGATGCCAAATGTTGTGGCCCACATGGTGGAGTGTAAGAGCCACTATAGTTACATAAACATTGTGTTACGGGCACTGAATTGACTTTCAGTGAGCTTCCAAGTGTAATTTAAGGTGCTGGTTTCAATCTTTCAGAGTCTACAATATTTGTCATCCTCCTTCCAGATAGAGCCTTCCCATCTGATACACTAAAGTGGTGAAACCTGGGATATCCAAGTGCCACAAAGTATGGAAGAGACACCAAAGATCATGGGATTTTTTTTTCTGTGATGGCCTCTTTCTGAAGGTTTGGGTTATGTCTACTTTGTAGAATATAAAAACAGAATCTTTCTACAGGGCATTTGAAATCTATGGGTCAGGATTTCTACTTTACATTTATTGTTGCTTTATTGTGTTGATTTTTATATCATTGTAAACTTATAATCAGTCAAAGTCAATAGTATATTAACTCTTCTAACTTTCAGGGTTCTTGGTTCTCTGGACCATGAATAAGAAGTTTCAGTTACTTTTAAAACTTTCCGTCTCACAGTGGTTAATGAAATAATCCATTTTTTCCATAAACCTTTGATGTGATTCAGTTATTTTTTTAAATCTAGACCAGCGTTCTGATCTACAACCAACCTCATGTCTAGGAGAAGCTGACAAATAAGGATAATAGTGTAACAAAATCTCTAAACGAAAAGTACTCCAAATACTTTCTCGACCTGATCCAGAACAGCACTTCGACCGCCAGCCATAAGCACCCGCCCCTTCCGAACCTTTGAATTAGCTCCGCCTGCCTGGCTTAACACCCTCCTTAGGCTCCGCCCCCGAACACGGCGCAGCCAGTCAACGCAAGGCTATGACATCAGCGCCGGGAAGCCGACCCGAGTGAAACATCGTAGCGATTCCTTTTCCTGTCTCCGCGCTCGAAAGAGGCAGCGAACCGGCCCCTGGGATCGGGACAGACCCGAAGAAGCGGCGGCTTGTCCCGAAGAGACCCAGGGGAGGCCGAGAGACAATTCTGTATGCTAAAACCGGAGGAGAGAGAATAGCCCAGAAAGAATCGTGGCTTTAAGAAGCAGCGAGGCGGGAAGAAATTGAGTTTTGATCCGGCTGCTTTGCGCAAACTTCCTACGAGCGTGGGGACTAAGGAGAGGAAGCGGGAGGAGAGGCAGGGCGAGGCGGGCAGGGTGGAACCGGCAGTTTGGCTGTGTCCGCTTCGGACTGAACGATGCTGTCTAACTCTCAGAATCAGAACCCGCAAATACTTTTCCCCAATCCGCCACCGCCGCCTCCTCCGCCGCCACACCAGCCTCCGCAGCAGCAGCTGGCCCAACAACAACAGCAGCAGCAACAGTTCCCCCAGTTCCACCTGAAGTCTGTCCTCCCGATAAAGAAAAATGCCATCACGGATGATTACAGGGTCACCACGCAAGTCCTGGGGCTGGGGATTAATGGAAAAGTTTTGGAAATCTTAAACAGGAAAACCGGGGACAAATTTGCCTTGAAGGTAAGCTTTGTCAGAGATTTGAATTTACGACGTCTTCCGCGGCTCTAGATGCTCTTCGCCTTTGCGGTTTTATACTGTTTCGTTTTGGCAGGAATCGGGAGTTTTATGTAAATCGAACTTCCCCACTAAACTGAAATAGATTGGACCAGTTCTGATGTATGGCCCCCTCAGGCTGTTTTGGCCACGCTGTAGGGGGATTTTACGCGGACTTGTATGTTCTCGATCGGTCGATTTCGAACCACAAAAGTTGTTCCGTGTTAGTGCGTGACGTGTTTTGGGAAGGCTAGTCGCCGTGGTGTTGTGGTTTGAACCCCCGCACGGCGAAGAGTGCGATCGGAGGCGGTGCTTTGTGGTTTAGGAGGAGTTCCACACTTAAGTGTATTCACCAGCGGAAAGTTTTGTCTCGCCCGGCCTCTATTTAGGTGAAGGACTGCTTGAAGATCTAATCAAGTTTCCTGTCCCTTCTAACCGATACTTCCCCATTCAGCATTTGGTCGGATAGGAATTCCCCAGGAAGGAGGAATTCCCAAAGTACAAAACTGCAGACTCGCCTTCTTTCACGCAAAAGGGGTCTGACACGCGTGGGATTGCTGTCTTTGGCATGTAACTCGCCTCCGAGAACCCGTAACTTATTTGATGACCAGCAGTTTCTTACGTAGTAGCCGAAGGACACCCCCCCTCCCCACTCGCTCCTTTACTGGTAGAGAAAAAGCTGCTTAAATCTCGGTTGGTTCGGCATAGAGTCTAGATCGCCCTGCCGTGGAGGGTTGGGGTGTGGGGGACAGGAGAGCGGGACGCAGATCGGAGGGGAAAAAATAATAAAGGGAGAAAGCTTTGCGTGCATAGCAGCTGCTGGTTGAGGGGCTGACAAATCCCGCGAGGCCCCTTGAGAAAACCAGTGCGGGATCTAAGGTTGGCGTGCCTGATTAGGAAACGTAATCCCTTTGAGATTTGGACCTTCAGGCCGTGGCGGCTCCTTCTGGCGCAGTCGGGGCCTGGTTTTTCTCCTTCCACCCCGCCTCCTTTCCTTCAGGGAAAAGTCCCGTTGACTGAAAAGTGCCTGGTTTCAACCGAGGCGGGGGGGTGGTGGAATAAAAACAAATTCACCAGCAACAGTTTTTTGCGGTCGGGAAAGGAATGAGAAGAGCGTCGTGGGAAGCGCTTTTGCCCGGGGATTATTCTCCTGGGACTGGACCATAGATGCCCCAAAGGGGAGTGGTTTAGAAGAACAACAAAGCAAATGAGGCTGGGGGGAAAAATGGAGACTCTTAACCTGTCATCTGAATGTTGTCTGGACTGCTCACGTGTTTCGGGATTTGGACAATGAAAGTCGATTTTAAGGGCTCTTGAATTTCCTGCCGCTTCTTCTAAGGTAGATGTTTCCGAAGACAGTTTCATGTAAGGACATTAACAGAAATCTCAAGGGGACCCGCTGATGCTCTCCAGATGGGTTAGGACTGTAACTCCTAGAAGACGGCAATCCTGCAAGGTGCAAGACCAGCACATCTGGAAGGAACAAGTTTGGGACCATCTGTTGCATTGTTTCTCAGCATCAGAAGATTTATCACTTTGAAATAGACGCATAAAAATCCTGCCTTGGTTAGAATGGCATGTGAAAATGAGAGTATTTATGCACATATCATTAAACACATTTGGAGGGTTATTTCCTACAAAATGAGTATAAAATCCTGCCTTAAGTTAAAATGACACTGTGCAAGCACTTTTCCATTTGTGCTATATAAGAATTTCAAGTGTTTTTGAAGAAAGATGCTGGCATCCTGATTAATTTCAAACCTTGGCAATTTGTGAAAACATGCTCACTTTGTATTTGTTTTTGTTTGCATTCATTTATGAAATTCTTATATATTTTGGGTTGAGTTTAAATAGGTATATTGTATAGATGGGAATGAAAGATGAAAAGGAATTGCCTGGAAGATAAGTGAACTGAACCTGAGGTTTGGTGCTCCGCAACTATTGTCAATCATTGATAACACAAGGCAGGCAAAGGTTCTTACTAAGGTTGGGGAACACATCTTCATTCAGGACTGAAACTAACTGGATGACCTTTTGGCCAGCTTGCCCTTCCCACCTTAGCTTGCTAAACAATTTTGTGAAACCTTGGAAGTTACTGCTCCACAATAAAATTAAAAGGCAAATGATTGTTATTTTTGTAAACAGAAGCCTGCAGAATGAAGTAGCAATGACTGATAAAGTCTTGAAGAAGTAGATAGGAGTATCATGTAGATAGAAGTATTATGAACCCTTCCCTCCCCGCCCCCTTTTTTGGTGCCTTTGAATCAGTGTTGATTCCTGGCAACCACCAAGACAAGTCCCTGCAATTTTCTTGGCGAGGTTTCTTGGAAGTGGTTTGTCCTTGCCTTCTTCCTAGGACTGAAAGAGAGTGACTGTCCCAAAGTCACTCAGCTGGCTTTGTGTCCAAGATTACAATAGGTAGGCAGCTAAGAGTATTTCAGAAAAAATATAATCAGTATTAAAATATTTTATTTAAAATTCTGTCTTATTTTTCTACATAGATTTACTGCATATTAATGTGTTTGTGAAGTAGGTATCACAGCCAAGATATTTTCTTCTGTAAAGTACAAACCAAAACTATTTTATAGGCAAGAGTATAAAATAAGATTATAGATTACTGAATGAAAGATAACTAAATATTTGTGGCCTCCTGATTATTGGTTTTAATTATTCCTATGCAGCATTACTGATTTCCAGTAGTAACTTTTATATAGGTGTACATAATTTTATACTATTTTTATATGCATATCAAGGTTTGTAAGGATCTGCTTAGAAATAGACTTTCATACTGCCTGCATTTTGTTTCATATTTCTGCATCAATTGTCTTTTACTTTTTTCAGTTTAAAAGTGTCTCTGTGTGGGATGTCATTTATCATATACTAGCTGAATACCCGTGATATGAAACTATGTGATAGGGCTTGAGAAATTGACACTTAGAGTTTGAAAATTAATGAGTAGTTACGATAGGCCTCTCCTCTCCCCTTCTGTCCCTCAGGCTTGCCCCATAGATCGTCTCTAGTCCCCTTCTCTTCCTCAGGCTGGCCCCACAGAAGCCTCTCTTCTCTCCCCTTCCCTTCTCTCCCTCAGGCTGGCCCCATACATCCTCTCCTGTCCCTTTCTCTCCCTCAGGCTGGCCCCACAGAAGCCTCTCTTCTCTTCTCCTCTCCTATCCCCTTCTCTCCCAGAGGCTGGCCCCACAGAAGCCTCTTCTCTCCCCTTCTCTCCTTCAGCCCCACAGAAACATCTCCTATCCCCGTGATGGCGAACCTATGGACGGGTGCCACAGGTGGCACGTGGAGCCATATCTGTGGGCACGTGAGCGTTGCTCTAGCTCAGCTCCAGCACGCATGTGCGCACCGGCCAGCTGATTTTTGGGGCTTCCGTGCCCACTGGAAGTCGGGAAATGGGCCATTTCTGGCCTCTGGAGGGCCTCTGGGGGAGGTAGGAAGGCTGTTTTCACCCTCCCCAGGCTCCAAGGAAGCCTCTGGAGTCTGGGGAGGGCAAAAAACAGGTGTGGGGGGCATTGAATTATGGGTGTGGGCACACGCACGCACAACCCCCCCATGCTCTCCATGCTTTTGGCACACGATGGCAAAAAGGTTAGCCATCACTCCTATCCTATCCCCTTCTCTCCCTCAGGCTTTCTAGCCCCTTCTCTCTCCAAGGCTTGCCCCATAGAAGCCTGTCCTATGCTATCCCATTCTCTCCAGAGTTATTTTCAAGTTGGGAGGGGGAGTAGAACATCTAACCAATTAGCATCAGAGCGTGTTATAATAATATAGGAAATACTAATGCTCTGATGGTCATTTCAAAAAATCCTTTCTTAGTGAGCATCTAGAAGCCAAGAGGAACATACGTGGCAAATTGCAAGTTTGTAGGCTTTACGGTTCTGGAGATTTCGTGATTAATGCGTGAGTGGTTTTCGCTTTTATATATATAGATTAGTGAGAGAGAGATGCTGGTTTGAATGATTATTAACTACTACTGGGTGTGTCTTTGTGATCCTTCTTCAGGATCAACCAACAAAAACATTTTGACATAACTTGAACCACAAAATGTCAATGCAAAATTGAGTTAAAATTCATTGATGTTCCTTCATGTTAAGTCTCATATAATAAGTACTTTGAAAGAAGATCATATCAACTTTAAAAAAGAAAATCTTCAGTTTGGGAGAAGAGTATTTAACAGGTTTGTGTGTGTCAAGTCACGCTGACTGCCTGTTCCTATGTAGTCAAAATTTCACTCCGTTTTAATGGGCTGCCCATGCATAAAAGGGCTTCCATTACACCTGCCATTTTGATTTTTTAAAAAAACCGTTGCAGACATCTCTGTTGAGAAACCTGTGGAACGATATTTACTGAAAATAATTGTGATATCTAGGTATCCCTCTCACCTGAAGGCACCTACTTATCTGTAATGTATTCTTCACTACATTAGCTTGGCTTTCAATTAAGCAGTACTCTAGAAACCCTTTTGGAAAAACTCACTTATTTTGAAACGGCTTTAGGAATGCAGTTTAAATTCCTAGGTAAGATGGATGCCTGTTTCAGAAGAGTAGAACAGTCTGTATTTAAGCCATAAATTTGCTCCCACACTTTAGCTGTTTGGGAATGCTATAGATTATCCTGTTAATTGCAATGCTAAAAAACAAGAAGTCTCCCTTCTGTTGCAATTAAATCTTACTTCTCTTTTTTTATAAACATCTGTTTTAAAAGCAACTGAAAAAACCAACATGGCCATTTCTCCTATAAAGAGAAAACTGCCAGGTTCCTCCATCACAATATGTCTGTAGTATAAATGTCGAAGCCATAAAGAGAGGGTAAAAACCATTCTCAAGCACCTTGAATGGGATTCCTGCCTTTTGCTTGAGAACACGTACATCTATCACTGTTATTATGTCTGACACACGCTAATGCTTATTTTCCTTCTTAAGCTGTAAATGAGTAGGCTCAACCACTGCTTTGACAGCACAGCGTTAATCAATTTGGCAGTTGCCTCCACTCTCTAAATTGTATGTTTCCAATACTCCTGTGGGTGGAATAATCCAAAGAATAAAGATAACTGCTGAAGGGAATCCTGCCCCTTCATCACCATGGCCATCTTGCATTCAAGTATGAGGTTAGATAAGGGTCCTGGGCTCCCAAGGTCCATTCATCTTGTCAACAGCAGATCACAAAGCTACAGGCATGGGTGGAATCCAGCTTCGGCTCTTTAATCAGTTGGAGCCAATTAAGGTGACATTTGTAGCCCAGGAATAAGACATTTGGTGTGAATGATAACTTGCAGGATGTTCCTTTATTGTTAAAACTGAAGTGTTTTTCCAGGGAGTATTACTGATATTCATGGGTCTCTGGAGGGCATGTGACATCATTTGC
>JANHZT010007655.1:16755-28864 GCA_032468215.1 Stegonotus admiraltiensis | reverse complement strand
CATGATAGCAGTGTTCCAATATTTGAAGGGCTGCCACAGAGAGGAGGGGGTCAAGCTATTTTCCAAAGCACCTGAAGCCAGATAAGGAATAATGGATGGAAGCTGATCGAGAGATTCAACCTGGAAATAAGGATCAATTTTCTGACAGTGAGAACAGTCAACCAATGGAACAGCTTGCCTCCAGAAGTTGTGGGAGCTTCATCACTGGAAGCTTTCAAGAGAGTGGACTGCCATCCGTCAAAAATGGTGTAGGGTCTGCTTGGGCAGGGGGTTAGACTAGATGACCTACAAGGTCCCTTCCAACTCTGTTAATCTGTGTATCTATCATATTATTCGTTGCAAGAATCATCACACAATTTACTATATAGAAAACAACTAAGTCTTTTATTCTAATTGTGGGTCTCTTTATTTGATCTTTAGATTTGTCCCTAATGAAAGATTGAAATTAGAAGTTGAAGTGATTCAAATCCAAATTTGCTAATTATTTTATTTGCTCATATAGGGCTTAACATGGCTCTCACTGGGCTGTTCTCATTAGTATCATCAGGCAATTGTCAAAGCATTGCAAACAAGACTCTCTTCTATAGACTCAGGAGTATTATCATTTCCTATGATTGTAAAGCAAAATGTAATCCAACAATGGGCATTTTCTTCAGCTCACTTTAATTCTCTATTTTCAGCAGTTTTAGAACATAGATATCCTAAGATCTCAGCTCCCTAGAGGTTACAACAATCAACTCAGGTAAGATTGAGACAGTTTTCCATGTTTATGTTGAGATTTTTTAAATACTGACTCTTGGTAAAGGCCTTTATTAAAGTTAATGAGACTATTTTTTTTTACATTTAGTACCTATTAGCATACAGAGATTCCAAAAGTGTGTACTATCAGGTTGCAAAATTTTGTTTTACAGCTACGGAGACACAATGCACTTTTATAACTTCTGCAGGATTTATGTGAATTAGTCATGTGAACTTTTGACTTACATTTTAAAATCTAAACACTGCCTTATTATTCTATTACAATCATTTTATTTATTAATCTGTGTTATACATCATGTTAGTTGGTATTTTAAATTGCAATGAAGTATTCATTCAAACAAATTATACATTTTATTAAAAAAAGATCAGTACATGCTTGGACCAAGGAAGAGGAAGCATACTAATGTTCAATAAATTGAGGCAGAACTCAAAACGAACATCCAAGGAAACTTAAATAAGGTCTCACAGCATATAACTCTGTCCTCTTTCAATTTACTGCCAGCTCCATTGCCTATACTTACTTATCCTAACAATACTGTAATAATAATCCAATGCTGGGATCAAATATATTACAATTTTTTTAAAACTCAGAAATGTTGATACAAATAGCTTTTGTATTTATTATTTAATATTTATACACAAATATTTTAATGATACAGTAACGAAGATTCTAAACATAATTATTCATGTGCAGAATAATTCTTCCAAATGTCATCTTCTGAAATAATTGTGTATCTTTGGAAAACTTATAGTACAATACATCTTGTAGAAATCAATTCATTTGCAAATATGTTTTATTACCACTTGACCATATGGACTGAATCATATTAAGAAAATCATTTAATTAAACAGTAAATTCAGAAATGATGTGAGGGACTACAATAAGGATTTCTAGCACTCAAAAAAATATTGGTATTTTTAGTCGTACAGAACTAACTAGAAAGATTTAGTATAAACAGTCTTGTATTTGTCTGTTATCATTCATAAGAAAGTATGATTCACCAAATGTAATATTAAAATGATTTATATGAGTGCATGCTTCATGATTACTTCTGCTTGACTTATCCTGCCAGAAGGCACAGCTAATAAATCCATAAATTCTATTTGTAGTTTATTTAGCATTATATTTAAAAAGACAGCCTTGCTTGTTGCCTGCACAAACATTCAGGATTTAGATTTTAGCTTCACAGGGAATAGAAGAAATAGATCGCTTTGAGCCTAATACTTAACTAACCATCTGTAAATGCTACTTACTGTTTAGTCCTTTTTTGGGAAGAGTGGTGAGTGGAAGAGTGTATCTGGCAATATAGAGCAGCAAATATTTTGGTTTATCAGATCCCAAGTGGCATACTGCCTTGCTTTAGCTAAAAACTAGAAACTATGTATAATTCCATATTTGTGAACAAACAGATTCATCTTTCCCTTAATGTTTAATTTTTTTCTAAGGCTGTTTGCAACATGTTCACAGTATAATATATCACAAAAAATCAAAATCTGGTTTTCATGTCTCTGGATTGTAGCATTACAAGATGGAAGTTCGTTGTGTTTGATCATGCCATTAAGATTTATCCAAATGTCTTCCAAAACTGGGTTGTTACAAATAGATGGTTCTATTATCCACCACGCTCTATAGAATACATGCAGCTTTAATTTTTTTAAAGTTCTCTGCAATTCTAGAGATAAAGGAAGAATGCTGCCTTTAAGTTTGGACCTGGGTAGAGAAACACTCCAAGTTCTCCTTAGCTTGCCTCTGCCATGTCCTGATGGCTTTCCCACATTGGTCAAGTCAGTTTCTCCATGCTCAATGTGTAAAGTCTGTTCAGCTTTTATATTAGGTTGAAATTCCTTAAGCCTTTCTGCACTGTTATAACATAAGGAAGCGTTGCAAATAGTTTCTGAAGTAGCAATAGATTGTTTCACTTGTTCTACTTCTCTAACAGAAATAACTGGAGGAGCATTTTTAGGTTTAACAGGCAGTTTACATGAAGTGTTTGGAAACCAGGGTATGAAGACTGGCAGCTGCCGCCTAGGAAATTTCTTCAAGGCTTCTTCTGCAATGTTTTGTAATGCTGCAGGGTCCTTTTCCCAAGCTCGGTAGTGCAGAACCATTTCCATCCTTGTACAGTGGGAATCCATGTCTTATTTTAAAAGTTTTCTGGGCAGGCGTGTCTCAACAAACAAGATGTTATTGCTCAAAAGAATCTTATTCTGTGTGCTGTGCAGCTGAGAACAGGACCTAGAGTAGAAGTAATAAGATACTCTAGCAACTTTACCATCAAATTCACCGAGATTTTGTTAGTCAATACTGTACTAATTTAATTTACCATAAATATATATTTTTGGAAAAATACCTCAAATGATATATGACACCTTCAGTTTTATTAACAGCTTCTTATTAACAGTTCTATTATTGTCATTGAAATTAGAAGAGTTTCTATGTTATCAATATGAAACAAATCAGTTGGAACTATAGTATCTTTTGTTTTCAGTGTTCAGATATTTCCTGGATGATCAAAACAATACAGTATCTGGATATATACATTACGTTAATCAATACATATTATGTGAAACTAAGTTTTATGCCATACAATTTCCCTATATATATATCCTCTCTATGCCACTCATCTCGAACCTGGGAGAATTCCCCAATTTTCTATTAATGCTGGCTTTGAATTCTGGGAGTCGTAGTTTCAGAACAGACCATCTAAAACAAGCTAGATAAGCTGCTTTAAGCATTAGTACAGGCACACTAAAAATACAACCTATTTTCACATTTTTGAAAAGATTCAGTATAAATTATCTTAGGTTTTGAACAGAAGGGTTTTAGAGGCAACAACCCTTTAAAAGTGATTCTAGCCTTAAACCTTAAATTTTCAATAAACTGAAAATAGGCATTTAAAAGAGGCATTTAAATAATTTTTTCCATAATCTCCACAAACTTATTATTTCAACTTACTAAAACTATTACCATTGTAACAGGTATGCTCATCATCAAAAAAGCAGCAGAAAACTTTTATTTTCATGCATATAAAATGTGAATGAAAAGAATATACACAAATAAGGAACTAATTTTTCCATAAATGTGCCCCACATAAGCTTTTTGTCATCCCAAGTTATATTGTCTTCCCATCAGGAAACTGCCTTCTGAGTAGAATACTCTGGAAGATGTAATAATTTTAAAGAAAAATGTATATGTATAAATATATTTTTGTATTAATACAGCTTAGTTCTACTACTGTAATAATAGTAATATTAACATCATCACATATTAATAATATATATTATTTTAATGCCAACATAAATAATTATGCATTTCAAAACAATAAAAGTATTTTGTTTTCTTCAAGAATAGTAAGCTGGGGAAATATCCGTAAGTTAGCATATATAATTCTATCCCGGTACAAAGATTGGTGAAAGAATGAAGTCGTATTGCAGAAAGCAATTGTTTGACATAGGTAGTTCTTGACTTATGACTACAATTTCCATTCCTAAGTGAGACAATTGTTTAGTGAATTTTGCTCAATTTTACAACCTTTCTTTAAGTTATTTGGTTAGTAACATGGCTGTAAAGTGAATCTGGTTTCCCCATTGACTCCGTTTGTCAGAAAGTTGCAAAATCACATGACCTGGGACATTGCAACCGTCATAAATATGAGCCAGTTGCCAAATGACCAAATTTTGATCACATGACCATGGGGATGCTGCAATGGTAGTAAGTGTGAAACATGGCCATAAATCACTTTTCCCCAGTGCTGTCGCTAAATGAAAGGTTGTAGGTTAAGGATTATCTACATTTGCTTTATAGAACAGAGTTATGAAGTTCTTTATTTGGGGTTTCTTATCCACAACCCCTAAAAAGATAATTTATCAGGAGAACCAACCAAGAAGATACAAAATTGCTGGCTTTATTTTCATAAACTAATCATAGTATAATTGCTCATCAGTCTTGTTGTTCCTGTTATGGCTAAAATGAGAAGCACCAGGAGCCAACTTCTGCCTCCTTTGCACAGCCACATAGGAAGCATGATCCTTCCCACTGATCAAATTGGAGGAAGGGGAGGAAACAAGGTTAATGAATTGCCCCTCACACACCTCCCCATTTTTACCCAATCGTCCCTGCCCCCCCACTCAACCGTCGGCCCCGAATAAGATATCACCAAAAGTGGGACGAATGGCGTTACTTTTTCTGTCCTTGCACCCCACAAGAGAAAAACCGACCCCGCATTTGTGCGACACCGGTTATCCTATCAAGCTTAGGCCTTTCTCCTCTAAACCAGATGAAAATCAGAGCACGACGAGCACCAGGTGCGGCAAGTAGCTTAGCAGTAGCAAGGAGTCAAAAACCTAGTAGTACCTTTCAAGGCCAAGAGATGTTCTTGCTTGGCTTGGGTCACATCCATTGCCTCAGCCACGCCACTTGGGCCTTCCCTTCCTCAGTTAAGATTAGAAGTGGGCCGTCGCCGCATCACTCCCTATCCACTCTTATTTACCAAAAAAAAAAAATCCGCCTGCTTCTGGCCCGCTATTTTCAGTCAATAGCGTTTCGCGGAAGACAGATCACTACCGTAGTTTCTTCCGAAACTACAATTCCCAACGAGCCTTGCGATTTGTCGCGCGGTTCGCCTTCCGTAGGTTCGAAAGTTGTGTCGTTTTTTTATTGCTACCGACAGCAACACGGATTATCAAAACAATGCATTCTGGTAGTTGTAGTTCTCGGTGAAGCTTGACGTTTTATTACGGCGCTCCGTAGCGTCCTGAGAAGAAACAGACATGCGTGGTGGTAAGATGCCCATAGGCCCAAGTTAAACGCCTTTTTTTTTTACGTCTCCATAGTAGGCCTGCCTCTGGCTCTCTTTAGTGACGTTTTCGCGCATTCCTACCCCTCCTCTGTCTCCAGGGGGACCTCCGCTGTAGGTTCCCTAGTGGAGTCCGCTTTCTCGGGTGTTCTCCTTCCTTGTCCAAGATGGCAACACTAAGTGTAAACAAAATCGGGTCTGGCGCTGGGATGGATGCCGGGAACAGGCACAGCCGAAGTCCGGCGGGGCCTGTTGTGAAGGTGAGGACAGTGAACCTGAGAGGGCGGGTCCTTGATTTTGGCTTCTGCAGGGATCGAGCGATGGAAAACCGAGAGGCTCCGTCCTTTCACCCCCGCTGGCGCTTCTCTTTTCCCCCTCTCTTTAGCATCTCCCCGAGAATCACTGGAAATTCTCTGGGTAGATTCTCGCAGGCGGTGTTGAAGCAAAAAGGGGGGGGGGGTTAATTATAACGCCCCGTCTTGTCTATGCCCTCAAATCAGATCAATTCACCTCCTTTCTCCCATCTTGATAAAAACGAGTGCTTTAAAGTAATTTCCCACGGATGTTCTTATATTTATATTTTCCTCATATGTCTATGAAAATTCTCAACCAACGTGGTTGTCTCATAAGGTGCTTTTTTCAAAAGGCAAATAACTGGACTATGTATTTTTTTTCCTTGAAGAAGAAGACATATTGCTTCTTATCCAAGAAGCTTCATCGGTTCTTCATATTTTCTTCATAGATTGAATAAAGAAAAAGGATAAGTATTCTTGCCGCCAGGGAGGGGGATCCCATGTTTTCAGGATGATATATTGGATACAATTTAAATGAGTGAAACGCTTCAGGAAAATGGAGTGATGGAGACAGTAATACAATCTGCCCTTTTCAGATGGAATTATTCTTGGCATGTAATTCTTGAAAACGTCTTTCCTCTCACAAATGTAGTAAATATAGTCCTCTCAAGTCATTGGAACTATGAATTTATGAAGAGAGGAACTCTCCTTAGTAAATTGAGGTTTTTCTCTTTATAGAATAACAATCATTAAAACCTAGATATTATTCCACTCCAGAAGGCAGTATATTTATATCTCTCTTTTTAAAAAAGAGGTATTTTAGGATGTTCTTTTGGGTTAAAGGAAAAGTGAACTGAGACTAGTAACTGCAATCCTATATACAGTATACTGTCTCACCTGGGACTAAGCCCCATGTAAACTTGAAAACTCTGAAAAGACATGGATTCTCAGTGTAAGGTTGTTGAAAAAAACACTAGAACCGAATCTGATGATCTGATATGCTCTAGGACGTGAGGTGTAAACTGTATCACCCAGACTGATTGGTGTACAGAATAATTGTTGCAGGTTGAGATTGAATTATATCATCTAAACTAAGAGGAAATTGGTGATGTCTTCATTTTCCACTCTTAATTGCATCAGTTTAAACCACATAGATAACCTTAATCATTCAGAATTGAACTTTTTTCCCTTCCATTTAATTATGTCCAATTCTCTTCTGTTAATTATAGGTTTTGGAATGTGGAGTCTGTGAAGATGTATTTTCATTGCAAGGAGACAAAGTTCCCAGACTTCTTTTATGTGGTCATACTGTCTGTCATGACTGTCTTACCCGACTTCCTCTCCATGGCAGAGCAGTTCGGTGTCCTTTTGATCGACAAGTTACTGAACTAGGTATGGTATTTTTAAACCTTGATACATGGTTAAGTTTTTGCTGTTTAGTAAGTAGAAGAGTAAGTTGAAAACTATTTTATTCAGATTATATATATTCATGTATATGTGTGTGTATATATTAGCCATAAAAGTCAGCTGGGTGACCCTGGGCCAATCTGTTGACCCAAGTACCCATGAAATCAATTGTAAGATGAGGACTATCTGTATTGCATGTGCCAAGCTGAGTTAATGAAAATCCAAGGAGCTTCATTTTTGCCTATTGTTTGGATCAGAAAATCAAAGTTTTAGTAAGAATCCAAGATGCTAGGCCTACAAGACTATACAAAGTATATTTTGGTCCAGGATGGAAAATATGTGATGAAGCATTGATTTCTCTACTACTGATGCTGGTTAATGGGAAATAATTATATTTGAAACAATTCATTTATTGATGGTTTGTGTTGTTCTCAGTTGCCATTTGTTTGGCTATCATTGGTTTTTAAACCAATGATAGCCAACTAGAGTTGCTATTACAAGATTCATGACTATGTAAAGAGATTAAATAAATAAAAATACAGGACCGTATTTCAGTGACAACATGTGATTTCTGCCTTTTGCCCCCAAATAGGTGATTCTGGTGTGTGGGGATTGAAAAAAAACTTTGCTTTGTTGGAACTCCTGGAGCGATTGCAGAATGGATTGGGTGGTCAGTGTGGAACAATTGAAGAAACTATTGGCCTATCTGGAGAGGTAATAATAATTCATTTTATTTATTTTATTGTCACATTCAGAGGAGTGTATTCAGATACCTTGATTTATTTATTTAATTGTTTTGTTGATTGATTGATTATGTGCAATCACATCAATGTTAGTCCTAGTGAGCACATAGAGTTTCTCCAGGTGGATCCCTCCCAACGTGGCCTTTCAGTAGTTCATCCAATTCCACTATAATTGAACCCATTCATGTGGCTGTCATCCTCTTTTTCTCTTTCCTTCTGCTTTGTTATTGGCTTCTCAAGGGGAATGGGCCTTTGCCTAATGTGACGAAAATATTCTTGTTTGCCGTTTCTTTTTCTGTTAGTAGCCCATCCTAAAAGGTGCACAATAACTCCTGTATCATCCACCTTACAATCCATTGTCAGTTTAAATGGTTAGGGATTCAGAAATAATATTCTGTTTGATATTGTTAATAATATACAGATAGTCCCTGACTTAGAATGGCAATTGCAATTGGAATTTCTGTCACTAAGCAATGTGGTCGTAAAGTGCAACTGCATTGCTAAGTGATGGCAATCCTCGCAGTCCCAATTGCCATCATTAGTCAAATTCCATAGTCATTAGCTGAGGCAACTCCCCACAACCAAAGTCAATGGGGAAACCTGCAGGAAATTGAAAATCTTAGGCCTGCAGGCAGGTAAGTAACGCTACAGGGTGACGGAGGAGGCCAGGATTTGTGAGGAGAGTATGTATGGATCCAAGGGGATACGCAAGGGGCTTGTGTCAGGGAGGGGGCATGGAAGAGTGCATAAGAGGTGCAATTTGAGAAAGGTGCATGAGGGTGCAAGACTGGTGTGCATCAATGTGATGAAGTGGCTGTAGGTCAAAGAGTATTTGTTGCTAAGTTGAAATACAATCTATTGGAAAGTTCACAAGGAATGCCTTATATTTGGCAAAGGTAATGTTCTAGTGGAGACCCTATATAAAAGTGTTAAAACATAGTTGCAATAACTTATTCTTTAGCTATATTACCTTAAAAATGGATTATTGCAATGTATCTTGATTGCGTTGCCTTGAATCTATCTCAGAAACTCAAGTTAATGCAAAATGTACCTGCCAGAAAATGTGACTATCTTGCACCCATTTAATATCAGCCACTTTAGCTTCTAATTTCATTTCAAGAATGATTTCAAAATATAGCAAAGTACCTTTGAATAGGATTGTGGAACAAGTGGCTCTCCATATGTTCCTTACTTGCTACTCTAGCAGCCCTATCCAGTGCCATCAATGGTGAGAAATTCTGAGAATTGTAGCTGAGCAAAATTTGGATGATCACAAGTTCTTTACCCTGTTTTAATTGGATAAATGGCTTTGGAGCCACATTTTCTAAACAAGGCAATCCAGCCCATTTTTCTTAAATTAATATCAAGTCCTCTACTCCAGGGGTCCCCTGGGCTATGGGCTGGCACTGGGCTGCGGCATGCCAGAAACCGGACTGCGCAAACGAAGCCCCATCCGCTGGATGCAGGCAGTACACGAAACCACGCTCCCTCCAGTCCATGGAAACCTCTCTCCATGGACCAGTCCCTGGTGCCCAAAATGTTGAGGGCCACTGCTTTACTCTTATTTGGTCGTTAGAACAGCTAGATTGGTGAGAATGAAGGACAGGATTTTTTTTTTAGTAATGGTCTCTCAGTTTCTTTCTCTCTGCATCTCTCTACATATAATAAATCTGGTACTTGTTTTTCAAGTTTTTGAAAAACAAATTAAGACCTGGACAGTCTTAACTATATTTGTAGGGGTTCATCTCAAAAAACTTAAGATATAAACATTTAGATTTTTTTTAAAAATCACTGTTCTTTTATTTTTAGTGCATCATCCGATGTGATGAAGATGACACTCATCTGGCTTCTGTGTACTGCACTGTTTGTGCTACTCACCTGTGTACAGACTGTTCCCACCTTACACATTCTACAAAGACACTAGCAAAACACAGACGTGTGCCCCTTGCTGATAAGCCACATGAAAAGACGATGTGTTCTCAGCACCAAGTGCATGCCATTGAATTTGTGTGCTTGGAAGAAGGTTGTCAGGCCAGTCCTCTTATGTGTTGTGTTTGCAAAGAATACGGAAAACACCAGGGTCATAAAGTAAGTTTCATTTTTGATTTCCATCTGTGTTAATAGCAATAGCAATAGCACTTAGACTTATATACCGCTTCACAGTGCTTTACAGCCCTCTCGAAGTGGTTTTCAGAGTCAGCATATTGCCCCCAACAATCTGGCTCCTCATTTTACCAACCTCAGAAGGATGGAAGACTGACTCAGCCTTGAGCCAATGAGAATATAACTGCTGAACTGCTGGTAGCCGGCAGACAGCAGAAGTAGTCTGCAGTACTGCATTCTAGCCACTGCGCCCCCATGGCTCTTAATACATGACTGACTGAGTGGGTAATATGTAAATGCATTCCAATAACATCACTTTAAAGTTGCTTGTCTGCAGTAATATGATAGGATGTCTGTGCATGAGTGTTTCTAATTTTATTGGATATGCTGTTTGTATACAGTGCTCATCTTGTTACTCTGTAATATTTTACAAGCAACCAATCTGTATAAAATAATTCTTTTTAAAGCTTAAATCAAAATCAGAAAACTTTTAGAAAAGTAGATTATTCTTTAAATTTACCATCTTCCTTTTTATTATCTTCAATCCAGTGGGATATTGGAAATAATCTATGACAAATGCCTTGGATTCTTTCTGTCTGTTGATAGGCTCACACTCCAAAAACTAAATAAAATGGGACCAAATTTGGTGTGGGAGGAGAAAACAACAAAAGATTGAATTGGGAAATACAGAAAAAATTGCAGAAGGCGTTTTCCCAACACAGTCGTTCAGGAAAGCCAGTTGGGTGGCAGCTTGAAATGTGTCTGCCTGTTCCATTCTAAGCCCTCTCTCTCTTCGTCCTTCATGATCTACAGTGGAATATATGCAACTTCCCCTGTGCTTCACAGTGTGTCCATATACCCCAAAATGTAGCTACAACACAAGAGGAAAACAAAAATGCTCAAATACAGAATATCACTAAACAAAAGATACAGACTCCTGATGCTGTAAAAGCTAATGCTGTTAAAGAATTTGGAAAATACGCTTTCCCATATCTCTTGCATTCTGTGTTTTTGTAAGCAGAATGTCCAACATTCTGTTTCCAATGTTATAATGGGTGAGAAATGGAATGCAGATCAGAAGAATTTCAGGAAAGGATGTTCATTACTTTGTTTGTTTGTTTTTCCTTTAGCACAGTATTTTGGAACCAGAAGCAAATCAGATCCGCGCTTCCATTTTAGATATGGCTCACTGTATAAGAACTTTCACAGAAGAAATCTCAGATTATTCTCGGAAACTAGATGGAATTGTACAACAAATAGAGGGAGGAGAACAGCTCTTCGAAGATGGTATAGGAATGACCCATACAGAACATGTAAGCAATTTTGTAGTTTCTTCAATTTATGCATAATCTTTATTATTAATTCATTTCCTAATTTTAGATTTCTTTTGGAAGTACTGATATGTCACATGCTACAGTAGTTACATGATTTATGAACTTTTTTGTGCCCCCTCCCAGTAAATAAATTAACACCAACTATGGCAGACACCCAAAAAGTTTGATAAAGTTCTTACAGGAACTTTTATCTGTAAGATAAAACAGATGTCAAGAGCATTAAGGAGATAATTGATTATGGAGAATTTGAAAACATAATGAAAAATCATCTGGGATGCAGAGAACTCCTTTAAAACTAGGACAGAGGCACATTCAGTGGGATTTTCATTCATTTCTTTAAACAAACTTGAAAAAAAATCCTTTTTGTGCAAATGCATGGCAGAAAACTTATTTTTGGTTTTTCTGATTTCACTCTGTGCTCTAATGTTTCAGCATTTTTAACATTGGATATATAACACATTGTAAAATCTGAAAGTCATGCATTTTGGGGGGGTTTGTACAGTAATACTAAAAACCTGCTGCTCTTAATGTTTTATTCTTTTCTCCAAATAATGCAAGAATGTCACATATTAAAAATGAACACTCTTCTGTAGCAAGTAGGAGCTCTGGTGGCTCAACAGACTGGAAGTCTGTTATTAACATCTGCTGCTTGCAATTACTGCAAGTTCGAGTCC
>JANHZT010007655.1:0-10094 GCA_032468215.1 Stegonotus admiraltiensis | reverse complement strand
AGGCTCCTCCACTTCACTCTCTTCACTTGAAGGAGCCTCTGGAGGTTCTGAAGGCCCTGGCTCAGTCTCTGCCTCTGACACCACATCCTCTTCAGCCTCCTCGCTGTCCGACTCGAGCGCTGGCTGCACAGGCTGCTGGTGTGACACCACACCAGCCTCCTCGTCGGGATCAGCCACAATCAGTGCAGGCCGCTGGCAGGCCACAACATCAATCCTCCAAAGTGCTGGTCTTTGTGTTAACTTGTTACATTATCAATAAACCACACTAAAAGCTGATAAGAACCTATGTTAGCTGTAATTAGAACTAAAAATAAATTTTGCTTTCTAACGCTTTTTTTTTTTTGGCCTACCCCTTTGTAGTTATCTGTGTCTGGTTTCTTGTGTTGAGTTTATTTTTTCCACTTATTTCTGCAAATGGTTGGAAATTAAAGCAGGATCCTTAGTTGAAAGTTGATTGGAAGAATCTCTCCCTAATAAAACTTGCAGTGTGTCTTTTCTCTCCTCAGTGTCCTAAATGCATTTCCTTTCCCTATTGTGCTACATGTCCAAACTGAACACCCCCCCTCCATATTCTTAAATAAGAACATTTACTTTTAAACTATTATCTGTCTGCATATTAATGCTATGGATCTCTCTTTACAGGATGTGCCAGGGGCACTTTCAGTAGAAGAAATCACAGAATTACTGAATCTCCACAAACTTTGCTGTGGTCGTAGCTGGTACATTCAAGGCTGTGATGCCCGAAGTGGCATGGGACTTTACGAAGGACTGGATTGGCTTTCAAGGCACCTGGTAGCTGCAGGTGTACTGGATGTGGCTTAAGAGAGCCAGTAAGCATAAAGATCAGTTGTTTATTTATGTGAATTGATATGGTCAGATATGAACTTCATCTAAACCTGTTACTCCTTAAAAACATTTTGTTGGAATGCTAGACTGAAGCACAGCGTAGGTATAACTTGTGTAAATTACAGTAACCAAATAGAGTGATATAATGTATTTGTGGGAAAGGTGCCTTAATTTCTTTTAAAGAAATTTGAACTGAGGATCTTCAGCCTTCCCTATTAAACATTCTTCTCTCAGGACTTAGCATCTATTTAATTTCACTTCTTTCAGTGATGGCCTTGCTGCATTCACTTGCTCTCTCAGATTTGGGTGCATGTATAACCATTATTTCACATTACCAACATAGTTTACTATATATTAAAGTGAAGCAGGAACTGACTGCACAAATGCTTGGTTCTGGTTAATAGCTCTTGCTCTTAAACTTCAAGCCCATATCTATGCTAGTATACTAACAAGTTTTCCACTTGTGCTATAGCCTTACTATTGCTTTTATGTATTTCCTTTATTCTTAATTTACTCAATTTGGATGCTGCTTTTGAAGAACCTTCTCTGATATTAAATAATTATACATTTTTGCACATATTTAGGTAAAATTTCCTATAAGCATAGGATTTTTTTTGTCTGTATCTTGGAAAAACTGTTGTACTAATCAGAGACTTATTTATTACTGTTATTATTCTGCAAATGTGGCTTACAAAGTATACATTGAGGCTGCCTCTGAAATTGCATTAATACGACACACGTTCATATTAATTTTTAGATACATTTAGAAATTTCTAAAGTACAAATATTCCATCCATTCAGAGTTAAGAAAGCATTAAATAGAATATCTGACAGATTTGAAGTTATTCCAGGACTTGTTTATAAATATATTGTGTGCTTTAATTGCACACGATTTGTTGATTTTTTAACTTGTTGAAATCATATAGACTATTTAATTGTGGTTAACTTTTCATGCACACATTGCTTGTTACTGGTGTGCTTTCGATAAATTATGAGCAGCCTTGAAAATGCAGAAATAAATAACAGTAGTGAAATAGGACCTCCACTAATGTAGTTGAGATGAGAAGTTTAAAAATTAATAGTGCAGGTTGTAGCAAAAATTGAAGATTCAGCAAAACATTTGTTCAACTCTAAAAAGGGCAGGAAATTTTTGCCCAGAAAAAAAAAAGCGTTCTAATAAAAATGGAGAGGAAAATGAAGGCAGTCGCTCGAATATTAAAATAATAAGAGCAGCATTTCTCAACTTAATTATTTACAAAGATGTCAAAGTTACACATTCTCGCTGTGAATTGTGGAAAATGTATCAGCCCATCCAAATATCAGCTTAGATAAAAAGTGTCTTGACTGCTTTGCCTTTTCCATTTTATGTAGACTGCTTCTGCCACATGCCTTTCTTGCTTCTTTCTCTCTTCACGCTATTTTTCACCAAAATTCTCTGTAGGAGTTGGGTTTTTACATCTTTGACAGATTGCTGTCTCTTAAATTTCTTGTCATAAAAACTCATGAAAAGCAAGCCCCTATCCACAGATTATTTGTCTTCCACTTTTCTTATCTCAGTTGGGATGTTGTTGGAGTAAAAAACAGCACTACCTTACAGAAAAGTTACCGGTTAGATATATGGCAGATGCTATTTCGAATTATGTAACAAATGTTTCAGAATTAACAACTACCGGTATTTGCTTAAATTAGTACATGGAAATCAGACTTTCTTTAAAGAGTTAATGTGCCTTTGTCTTAGCATTTTAGCATTTTTTTAGTTGAGATTGCATGTCCCTTCTCATTTCCTTGTCATCTTAATCCTTATCAGAATTTGGGGATCGTTAGGCTTTACAGTTCATTCTATCTGATACATGACTATGTCCCTCTACCGTTTAAGATCAGGTTTAACTTCTCTGTAATATTTTATTAGTATTCAAAATCTGATTTATGAGGAAATCTTGGAAAGTTGAAGATCCTTTAGTTTCCACACACACACACACACACATAGGACATGGAAGCATACTATTTCCCTAGTGCCACAGACTGCACATTTGTTTCTACTTTACTTTGAACTGAGATTTGCTTTCAGATTACAGTAAAAAAAAATTGTGATTCTATAAAGATAATTTTTCATTTCCACCTTGATATTAGTTGGTTATTGACAGGGAAAATTCTATTAATTGGTAATTTTGATGTTTAATATTAATTCTTTGACTATGTTTTATCAAGTAATACACATTCTAAGGGTCATGCTTTACTATGGTTAATAATTTCATGTTAATACTTGAATTCATTCATTCTGACATGCACTAAAGTTTAAGGTAAAGTTTGCTTGATAGAGTAACTAGAGTAGCCTAGTTCTAGACTGAAAATGTTGATAGTTTTCTGAGAAATCAAGGAGTGCATATTTGTAATTCCTGCTAATTATCTTGAAGAGGCTCTATTAGTTTACACTAAGTAAACGTTCAGATTCAGAATTCTGATTGAGTGCTGCAATCAGTAGTTCTGTGTTTTAAGACTGAAAAGGGTGAAGCTATAGCTATCGTAAGAAGCAGAATTTCCTTAATAGAATGTTTTTTACCAAAGCAATAGTTCACCAAAAGTCCAGTGACAATTAAAGCAGGATTTAGATAGCAAATATCTAAACATGCTCCATCAATAATAGATGATCAATAAAAGTCCTGTTTATCTCATTAAAAATGGAGCTGCGAGGAGTCCAGAAGCTGCGTTGACAATTGGAAGTATGTGGCAGAACTGGGGAAAACAATTAGCAGTATTGATAGGTTGCCAGAGTCATAACCCTAGGGAAGATGAAACTAAGAGTTCCTTCTTGGTCTACTCATTGAATACATAAAAAGGTCAGAACCTGTTACCATGCATGAAGTTCATTCAGATTGCAAAAGGAGGCATTGTTACTTCTTTCTACTGTGATTGACTTGAGACTTTACTACTTGCTTCAGTAGTGCATGGGCTGCAGTGAAGGATCAACCCAGAATTTGGATGCCCAATGATAAGATCCTTGTTGAATGGTATTCCAAAGCCTGTAGACTCTAAGTAATGGAAGTTGCAGTCATTTACAACCCAGTCCTGGCTCTATGCTGTGCTTTCTCCTACTTCCCTTTTAATACTTTCAATTAATACTATTGGCATGAAGTGTGCCTGTCTCTTCAAAATATAACTGCTGAAGTGATAGAATCATGTTGTTATACAGCACAAGCATATGGTTGTGTGTTGTGCTGTTCAGTGGAGTTTAATCCTAGATAACTTTCAGGATCACAGTTTTATCAGCTTAGTGAAATATCAGTTCATCTTTAAAACATAATCATTTCTGAAACAAGGTCGGTGAAAGATCTTTTAAACTGTAGCCATCAAGGTTTTTTTTCATATTGTGTTGAAGTAGTAAGTAATGCTGCATATCATTATCTTAAAAGTAAAAAAAACCCTACCTATTTGAGATAAAATATTTGCCATTGGTTCCCTCCCTTTGGGGGATATGTTTGGATGACAGGCATGTTTCAGCATTCTGTAGCATTTATGCATTAATAGAAACCTTTAATGTATTAAAATAATTGGCTATAGATACCTAAATACTATAAAAATAGGGGTTATTTGTCACAAACATTTCTTACCTGCTTCAACTCCTGCCAAAATACACTGCAAGTTTAGATATCTTTAAGAGCTAAGTTGTAGGTGCAAAGCCTGTGTCTGTGAAGTAATTTGAAAGGTTTTACTATATTTTAGTGAAGTCAGACTTCTGCTACTGTATTGCTTGCTTTTATTTCATTTTAATGCTATTAGAGTGCATGATATCACTTAATATATAGCAGTTCAAAAGGCTGAATGTAAATTGTTTTATCAGTGGCTTTAAATGCTATTGCTTGCTTCATGTAAAACTCTGAAGGTGTGGTTTTAGGAGAATGTGCAGAAATATTTGTTGGTTAATATTGACAAAGTTGAGCTCTGCTGCAAATATAGTGTACTTGTATAAAAGTATTATTTAACTGAAACTCACAAAAGTTACTGTGAATATACTATTATAGTTGTCTGAATTCAATTTTACCACATTTAGCATCTTGTTCGTATTGTATATAACTTGTTCAAGCAGAAACTTGTTTCATACATCATTGACCTTTAATTTTCTTTAGTGTACTAATGATTGCAAGTTTCTAAAATTGTTTTAGCTGCAAAGAAATTTTTAAGAGCTTCATATAAACTGTTTTAAGAGTGGACTGTATTTGATTAAAGATATCTTTGTAAAATAATGATACAGTTGAATTTTGATTAAATGCAGTGTTCAACAATGATAAAGAAAGGTATCATATGGTATCACATATAAAATAATACCATATGCAACAATACCCTGTTACACTGTAGCCTGTAACTTTATATCGTGAGTTATTTTCTAATTACAAACAGGAATAGGTCAAAGGAAGAGCAGTTATTGCATAAAAATATCCACCTTCTGCACCTGTAACACATGTAAAATAGCTCACAAAAATAAATATTTAACAGTTGTGATAGTGAATCATAGTAATAAAATTATTTCACCCAAACTGTTTCTTCTTTGAAGCTTATTCTTGTCAGAAATATGAGTCTGTCTGTTTCTCTGTGTGGTTGAACTAATACTCGGTGAATTCTTTTAGAACAGGTTAAAACCCCATCATATATTAAGCTGACTGTGACATTTATCTAAATAAATATGTCCGTATAGACTTGAAATTGAAATTTTAAAAAATCTCGGAAAAAGACTATGGCAAACCTTTTCTATATTATTGCTAAGAAAATTTTATGAATGAGTGCCTGAAGTAATCAGAAAGTTCTTGATTCAAAGAGAATGTTACTTAATTTTCCAATATTGAATCCACAATTAAACCATATTCTTTATTATAAAAATAGAAAGCAACAAAAGTCAGCATCAACATAATGAAGAAAAATAAGAGTAAGAAGTTGCTAGGAGAAATTAATATAGAATAATAGTACAACATAAAAGAATTGTTATAATTGTCATGATACTTTTTAAATTATAGAATTTTTACATTGCAGAATTTTCCTTAAATTGATATACAGACATATCTTTAGTCCCATGTGCCAGGTTTTCCTGTACTGAACCTATCATCAATATTTAATGTAATTTCACTTGGAATTTTGGCAATGTTTGGCGAGCCTTTGAAAAGATTTTACAGGATATTCTGTATAAAACTCTCTAGATTAAATTTAACAGAACTGAACTGATGATTCATGATCAGTCATGTTCTCTTCTTAGCTGGTGGCCAATAGTTAGAGCTTTATTTAGTCAGATTTATCCCTAAAGGAACACTACCTAATACTCTCGCTAAGTCAAAAACCATAGGAACCACATTATAATTTATATATAAACAAGAATTCAATATGCTTTCCATTCACTTCCCATTCTGAGCTATAATATAATCTGGTTAGGTTTACAGTGGCATGTGAATAGGTCCTGTTTTGAATCTAATATATGCTTCAGAAAATTTTTGGTCTCATCTTTTGTACATGCTTTGAAAATCAGACTTAAAGAAACCACTCTCAAGAAATCTAACATTCCCAGCTAATGTCTTCTTATAACGAGTCTTATATTAAGTCATTTACTGTACTGGGCTAATTCAAAGATCATAAAAATGTGCTAGCTTTTCAGTTTACCCTATCTTTTCAGCCCACAAAAATCTAATAATGGATTATAGAAAGGAGATATCTAACAAGATAGAATGTTGAGTAGAGTTACATTTAAAATCCAAATAATCCTCTACCCAATTTAATAAATTCATAGTGTTATTGCTAAGAGTTTTTTTAGATACTGATGTTTTTTAAGATGTCTTTTTAAATACTGATCTCAGATTTCCACATAAAACTATAGTTTGGGCAACTGGATGAATCTGCATTTACTGACAATCCTGCTTGACACACCAAACACTACTAAATATTTTTAATCAGATCTGAAATATCTAATTTTAATTTAATTTTTTTGTGAAGTCATCTGCAAAAAGACCATTTCACAAGGCGAGTTGTGAATATAAAATAAAATGTTTTGTCCCCAACTGTAAATCATACCAGTAATAGTAACATAACAATATAAAAATGGAATAGCGCGTGCTTCCCATGCCAAGTCATTCTAAAAAGCCTAAAAGTCAATTAATATCCACACACACACACACACACACACACATATATATATATATATATATATGAGACAAAATATGATTGTTTTAATATGGTTGTTTTTTTAACCTTTATTAAAAACATTAAAAATATTAGAGCATTTTGAAGACATGACTGAAATCTGTTCTGAACTTTTTATGCCAGAAATACTTAAGATTTCCATATAACTGAAGTCCCTGAGGTGTTTTTTAAAATTAATATTACTACTATTTCACAGTGATGTTAATAATGCTTACATCTTCATAGGGTTTATCTGTTTTTGGATTAACTTTCACATTTGAAATTCTCTGAACAACTTCCATTCCTTTAGTGACTCTTCCAAATACGCTGTGCTTATTATCCAGCCATGGCTGTTATGTGGTTGTAATTAGTTGACATGTGAAAATAAACAGAGAAACATTAAAATTGAAAGTAACAATATTGACAAATTGATCCTATAATCTGTAATTGAGGGAACATGCATAAACATAAAAATGCCTAATGGCTGGCGTTCTAGGAGGCAGGCATGCAGGCAAATATAGATATATCCCAAACTATATAGGAATCATGTACAGAGAAAAAAATTCTGCTTAGTAGTTTATGTTTCTTTTCTAAATGGATAGCAGGACAGAGTAAAAAAGTATGCTACCTTCTGTTAAGGGAAATGACTGATTTTATTAACATGGATTCTATTTCTACTTATGATTCTTAAGGCAATATAAAACAGATAATTCAGTATAATATGATTATTTCATTTCAAAACGTGAAAAAAATACAACTGAATTAATGCTACTTAGTGCCATGGGCATCTCAGGATTTGATTCAATTCCAATCTTAAATTCTATGGGGAAATGCTTAGGTTTCTTGTTGCTTTCATTTACCAGTAAACAGCAAATCTGTGTTTGGTTAGATTTTTCCTTTTATAGTCTGAAGAAAACTCTCAGGATTGCACCTTATGTGATAAAATACAGAGCCAATTAAACTTTCTTAAAATTCCTGTTCAGATCAACTATCTCAATCCTTCTTGTCTCTCACATGAGTTGTTTTCATTTCAGCTAAATTAAGGGTGAGCAATGAGGCCTCAGGGCCACATACAGCTCTCAAGCCCCTTTTCTGTGACCCTAAAGAGCCAGAAAAATGCTAGCAAAGTGTTCTGCTACTACTGAGATGTCCCAAAGTTGCTTTTTCCAAAAGGCAACTGGACGTTTTTGGTTTTTTCTTTGAAAACATTTTGTTTCTCATTCAAGAAGTACTCTATTGTTTCTCATTCATACTACTCTTTTTGGAGGAGAAGCGAAACATTTTCAAAGAAAAAAACCTAGGAATTCCAGTTGTCTTTTGGAAAAAGCACCTTTGGGGCAACTGTGACCCGGATGATTGAGAATTTCTATTGACATTTATTCTTCAGATGCAACAAAGTTAACTCTTAAAATAAGGTTAAGATAATTAGAAAATAAAATCCTGCTTCTATTCAGTTTGCAACATCACACAGCCCTTCATTCCACAAAATATAACCTGAACAGCTGACATCTTACTTACCGTTGGTACTACTGTTACAAAGAATTGTGAGCCATTGGTGTTTGGTCCTGCATTGGCCATACTAAGTGTATATGGCCTATCATGTCGTAAAGTTGCGTGGAACTCATCTTCAAATTCTCCTCCCCAGATGCTTTCACCTCCCATGCCAGTGCCAGTAGGATCACCAGTCTGAATCATAAAACCCTGCATTGAGGAAAAAATATGGTCTTAAGTTAGCATAACCATTTTAATAATGTAACAGCAATCCTACTGCCTTAATTTAATGCCCATTCTTCACCAACCAGAACACCCTACTAATTAATCAGATCTCCCTGAGAAATTCTCAAGCAGAAAAAACAGGAATGAAATATTAAATCACTCCTTTGAGACCTGAGCATTCAGGGGAAGTACCATGATTACTAGTTAGTGAGAGATACAACCTCTATGAAATCTCTCCAAATACTATGTTCTAGAGTTACCATTCTGTCACATAAATTTCACAACTCATGAAAAGTTGTGAAATACAATCTCGGAATACAAACTCATAAAAAGTATGTCCTTTAAGTCAGTGTTTCTCAAACTCTGAAAGTTTAATGTGGATTTTTAACTCCCATAATTCCCCATGGGAAATTCTGGGAAATTCTGGGAGTTGAGGTCCATATATTCTAAACTTTCAGAGGCTGAGAAACACTGTTTTGTTACCCAACTAGGTAATATCAGTGCCAGCTAGTGTGGGGTACACCAGAGACTAATGCAGCATCTGGAAACCACAGCATTCCCATGTGTACAACCAAAAGAATGTATCCAGTATGCAAATGACACTTCTCGTAATAAAAAAGCCACAGCTAGAGAAGTCATATGAAACAACATATTTAAAGGAATAAAATCACAATGGAAATAGAAAGCAATACACTATACTTCCTTTATATTCTCATCAGAAGAAGAAACTACAGCAAAATAGAAATACAAGTCTATTGAAAAACACCCTAACCCCCCACAAGTGGAGCTGTGTAGCAATAAAAAAGTACCTGACCACTCAATCTATTGCAGCACAACAACATAAGCTATGGGAAGAGTAACTACCATACATCAAAAACATCTCACAAACAACAACAATCTATTACAACCATGCAGTAACGTTATAGCACATAAACTCTCCAAGACATCTTAAGTAAACCTGAAGACTCAGTAGCCCAACAACAACAACAAAAAAACAACAACCCAGGAGTTATCTACAACAATGGTCACCAACTGGTGGTCCGTGGACCACTGGTGGTCTGCGAGAAAATTTTGGTGTCCACAGAACAATTATTTGCATTTTTTATATTGCACTAAATCAAGGGTCCTCAAACTATGGCCCCTGGGACAGATATGTGCAATGAACGTTTGTGTTGCTGCAGAGAGTCTCCCCCTTCAAGGTCTTTTTGTGTGGGGCACAGGGGGGTAGAAATTCCGACTTGGGGTCTGCTTCGGCCTGGTGTGGGGCTTTGGGCGAAGAGCCAGAGGGCCTTGTTACCCTGGGACTGCATCATGGCCTGGAACTGGCTGACCATCTCAGCCCGCTGAGCCTCCAGGCGCCGGTACCTGGCCTTGCA
>JANHZT010007654.1:266497-279146 GCA_032468215.1 Stegonotus admiraltiensis | reverse complement strand
AACTCCCAGAATTCCTGAGCCAGCTTGGCTATCTCAGGAATTCTGGGAGTTGAAGTCCACAGGTTGTAAAAGAGCCACATTTGCCCAGCCCTGGCCTAGTCAAATGAAAACAATGACATGGGTGACATAATAGCACTGTTCCAATATCTGAGGAGCTCCTACAAATATGAGGGGGCTCAAACTATTTTCCAAAGAACCAAAAAGCAAGAAAAGAAACAACCGTTGGAAACTAACCAAGGAGAGTAGCAACCTAGAACTAGGGAGATATTTCCTAACGACGAGCACAATCAACCAATGGAATAGCTTGCCTTCAGAAGTTGTGGGTGCTGCATCACTGGAGACTTTCAAAAACAGACTGGACAACTCTTTGTCAGAAATGGTACAGGTCTCCTGCTATACCTGCAACCCTGCTATAGGGTTGTACTAGAAGACCTTCAAGGTCCCTTCCAAACCTCTTATTCTATATGCTATGTTCTATGAAATGATTGCCCACTCTAATTTAAGGATGAGCAAACCCTTTCATAACAGATCGAAAGCCATCCATTTTGATAGATGAACCACAGACGTTTCCTTTTGTCAATACTCACTTATTGGCCCTTATCCAATCTATTACTTAAGCCAGACACTGACTGAGCATTTCCACAACTTCAGCAAGATCTGATAGAAAGAAAGAAAAAACCTGCTGGGTGTCATCCACATACTCATGGCATTTTAAATCTCCAAATGATTTCATTCAATAGTTCCATATTAAACAGAATGGAGAATCAAATTAACCCCTGCACAACCCTACAGAAGAAAGGCTATTGTGCTGAAGAGAATTCCCTAAGCACCACTTTCTGGAGTCCACCATCCAAGAAAAATGGAAATATTGCATTGCTATTTCACCCACATGAACCCATGGTTACAATTTCAAGGTCATTGATACTGAATGTTCTAAGAAATGCACTATTTTGTATCCCTACCTTTGCCAGCAATGGAATATCAAAATGCTTCAGCCTACACTGATTACAGATTTTCTAATAATTATACCTGCTTTTATTATGTAACAGATGAAGTAGAGCCTGTCATTATAATTCTAAGCATTTAACTGAAAGTGCAAATGAGCGGTCCAAGAATATCAATGAAACTATTACGTATGTTGATTAAAACCACACTTAAAATATGCCTAAAATACATACCAGGCTGACATTCTATCAGGACCATCACAATGTTACAAAGTGAAGAGCAAGTCTGAAATTTTTATCCAGAAACAGAAGAAAAAAAGTGGGATGAGAAGAAAAAGGTAAGCTCTCTGGAAAAGGCTCTAATACTAGAAAGGTGGAAAGAAAGAGAAGACGACAACCAGCAGCAAGATGGATGGACTCCATTATAGAGGTGATGAGTGCACCATTGGAAGACTTGAAAATATGGGTTAAAAGAGCTGTGGTTGCGCAGTAGTTAGAATGCAGTACTGCAGGCTAAGTCACTGCACACTCCAGGAATTTGATCCTGACTGGCTCACGGTTGACTCAGACTTTCCATCCTTCCAAGATCGGTAAAATGAGGAGCCAGATTGTTGGGGGCAATATGCTGACTCTGTAAACCGCTTAGACAGAGCTGTAAAGCATTGTGAAGTGGCATATAAATCTAAGTGCTATTGCTACTGATCATCATAGGGAAAATCTATGTGGTCACTAGAGTTGAAAATGACTTGATGATAGCACATAATCAATCAATCAATCAATCAATCAATCAATCGTTCTGTTAGTTTTGATTCATGGCTAGTAAAGTTCCAAGCCTACATTTTAATATATCGCCCATAGTAACCGGGCTGCCCTGATTGTTCTGTGAATGTTTATAGAACAATTGGCTTGTTTTATATTACATGTGTTCAAACTGCATCTTGAATATTCCACATATTTCACATATGTTTCTGGCTATTAATAGATTCAAATTGTTCCTTAATCCATCATTGCTCACCACAAAAGCTGGAGAAGTGGTGTGTTTTTTGTTTGTTTGTTTGGTTGGTTTTTTTTTTAAATTAACTTTTACAGTAATACCATTTCGGTAAAATCCAAAATCACAATGTGATTGGTCACTTTCAATCTTTTTCCCAATTTAAAATGATACAATCAGAATAACAGAATAAAAGTTGAGGGGGGACTATATATCTGAAATCCTCTGAACATATACAGTAGCAGTCAGAAGTGAAATCAAGGTTTAAATGACAATTTACTTTGGGATTAAGGAAAAGCCAATTCAACTAAAATGAGTGACACCTGTGCCATGACAGTTAATCAAATGGCAGTGTAGTTCTGCAGAAAAGAATTCCCTTTTCAACCCAGAAGGCAAATTCTTCAATGCTGTTTCTTTCAGGAGAGTAATACATTCTATTGAACAGACAGAAAATCACCTTTATGTGAATCCAAGCCTAATGGAATTGAAAAAGTGACTTTAAAGTTCCAAGAACCTTCATAACAGAACAACAAAAAAATAGAGTTGGAAGAGAACTTGGAGGCCTTCTCGTCCAACCCCCTGCTCAGACAGGAAACCCTATACCATTTCAGACAAATGATTGTCCAAAATCTTCATAAATACTTCCAATGTTGGAGCACCCACAACTTCTGGAGGCAAGTTGTTCCACTGATTAATTGTTCTAACTGTCAGGAAATTTCTCCTTAGTTCTAGGTTGCTTCTCCTTGATTAGCTTCCATCCATTGCTTCTTGTCCTGCTTTCAAAACAAGAATTCATCTTCAGAATGGTCTGCTTTTCTTGAATAATAATAATAATTTTGTGTCTTTTAACAAGAACCCAAAACCCATAATCTTTATGATTTGCAGTGGAAACATGATGATCTTTCTATTATAAAACACAAATGTACTTCTACATTACTCCAAGATGTATATTTTTAGTCACTTAGATTCAATTTTGTCATTAAGATTAATTGCAATTTGGGTTTGTTTGTGTTTTTTTGTTGTTTAATGTATATGCCGCCCATCTCACTATTTAAAGCATTTTCAGAATGATGAGGTGCACAATCTCCAATGACATTAGTGGGATTTGATTGAAGTTATTTATGGTGGGAAGTACCATTAGCTTCCTGCTGATTATTGAATAATTTGATCAATACATACATTGAGCCTAAAACAAAAAAACCCTGTAAAATTTCATTGTAATAGACTAATTAGGGATGGTGTAGCTCTTATTCTGCAATTACCATTATATATGACAGCACACAATTGCAATGATTTATAGCATTTTCATTATAAAGTCATTATGCAAATGACATCATTTGTGTCCCTTCCATGATGACTCCATATTTGTGTAACGAGGTCATTATCCAAATGACACAAGTTGATGCAATGACCACATTCATGAAATAAGCATAATGACCTAATTATGCATACAGAGTACATTACCATGGACACTTTTGTCCATTGCATACAAAGTCAGTTGTATCAAGATCCAGTCAACTGAAGTTTCATCCTAGTCTTTTGGATTGAATGCCCGCAAGGCAACATACAAACTTTTTCAAAAGGAACAATAGAGCAAGTTTATTGACCAAAACCTATTAAAACATTAAAACAACACAAATCAAGGATTTTGTAAAGGATCTAACTAAAATGTATCAACTAAAATAAAATTGCATCTAGTGTATTTTTAATACTCTTCCAACTCTTCCAGTGCCAATGCATATCTCTATTAGGATAGTTTTATAATTTGGAAGCAACAGATCTCTGAAACCAAATCAATAGAAAGTAACACTTTGCAACTTATTAATTTATTATTATTATTTACTTAATTTTTTTTCTGGGGAAACATTGACTTGTTTCTTTATTATGATGATTATCTTCATCTAAGGGATTCAGAGAATTGTACATTCTGTTTATGTAATAGCTTCTGTCCCAGCAACCAATTTATCAGGATAAACTCAAATCCATTTCATGTGTCCGCAGCATAAAATGCCTTTCCAATCAGAAGATTATTTATTATTTTTCTCAAAAGGATGAGATCTGATTGCCAAAGAAGTTTAATTTTGTGTCCTTAACTGACACAGGAATAAGGAGCCATAAAACCAGAGGATTAGTAATGTGGTCTCTTTTATGGATAAAATGTTCACATGCAGAAGAGAAGAGAAACATACTATTCACTGGGAATGATTCTTATATTTTGTTCTCCTTATCTTCTCAAGAAAATCCTATAAAAATAGATAAGTAGGTTCTTTTTCAGAGAATTAGGGAACCACAAATACACAAGTTTTTCTCTTTCTAATATTACCAGTAATCTGTTTATTAATTTCAAGTTTTGAATCCTGGATGTCATGTGTCTATTCATTTTCCAGCCAGCAAGGTTTCTAATATCTCTCCCTTGTTTAATAATACAGCTTTCTCTGGATTGTAAATCAAAGGTTCCCATCTCTCTTTCTTCAACCCATACATTTCCTACTTGCTTCCATATAAGTCTGTCCTGGTAACAGTCTGGTCCTCACTCTGGTATCCTCTAAATGTGAATTTCAAACCCCAAGGGATTTCCAAAAAGGAAAGTTCTGGAAGGTTGCCTACAGACTTGCCACATCTGCATTGTCGGAGGGATTTTCTGGACCCATAAGCTCATAAACAGATAATTGTAAGAAATAAAGATATTTTTAATAGCAAAAATATTCTATGATTCCATCCAACTGTAGATTCGATATAAATAGGCTCAGACTGAATTTGTATCAACAAATTATAACATAACCAAAGGCACAGATTGAATGCATTGTATGAGAAGAGCTGTAGCTTTCAGACTTATACCTATGTAACCTTGATATTGGAAGACATATCATCAAGGAAGAAGAAGAAAAAGAGACCTAAGTGATCTACATAAATATGTAGCCATGGTTTCTTTTTACTATGGTGACTCTGTATACCGCTTAGAGAGGGCTGTAAAGCACTGTGAAGCAGGGGTGAAATGTTCCCGGTTCGGACCGGTTCAGCCAAACTGGTAGCGATGGCGGCCGGTGGTTCGGAGAACCGATAGCAATGGCAGCGTGAGGCTCCACCCACCCACCCAGTCATTGTTACTTCCTGATTTTAACCAGGAAGTAACCTGTTTTTTACCCTCTGGGAATGCACAGAAGGGTTTGTGCATGCGCAGAGGGTCCGCATGTGTGCAGGGCGCATGCACTTCCAAGCCAGTTGGGAAGGTAAGTAGATTTCACCCCTGCTATGAAGCAGTATATAAGTCTAAGTGCTATTACTATTCTATTTATGAAGTAAGATCACTCACTTAGCAATTAGCAGTATTGAATAGGCACTAGAAAATTTTAACATGGACCTTTAGTGCCTAATGAGCCATATTGGCGCAGTTGTTAAAGTGCGGTATTGCAGGCTCTGCCGACTGCTGGGAATTTGATCCTGACCGGCTCAAGTTGATTCAGCCTTCTATCTTTCTGAGGTCAGTAAATTGAGAACCCAGATTGTTGGGGGCAATATGCTGATTCTGTAAACTGCTTAGAGAGGGCTGTAAAAGCACTGTGAAGCTGTCTGAGTGCTATTGCTATCTCCATCAAAGACTACCTTACACAGTGCTGGAGGGAACTGGAGTGGAAGATCTGCATCTTAACTGTGGAATGTTTATACAAAATGTACAGTTCATTATTCAACAGCAGTACAGCAATTCAGCAACATAATTTCACAGATGTATGATTAATTCTCAGTAGGAGAAAAAGATCAAGAGTGCTAGATAAAAAAGAGGCTTCACATTTTTAGTATTCTCCTGCCAACTGGCAATAATTATTTCCTAAATAGCTCTCTGGTCTAGTTAGGAGCATTTATGCTGGTCTTGCCTGGAGCTGTTTTCCAAGTGTAGTCATCACAACATTATCTCCAGACAGCAAGAAAAAAAAAAGATCAATGTGTTGATTATGTTGAGTTTGGTTTTCCCTCCAGCCATTCAACCAACTGCTCTCCTTCATATCAAAAAGAGTAGCTGGCAAAAGGCCTTGTGATTCTCATTATCCTAGAGCTGATTCTTAACTTCTTGAACCAAAAACAAAGTCTGATCAATTCATAGAATGCAAAAGTTGTCTATCACTCAAGGCAACATAACACAGATTTCTCTAATATGTTATTCAGATGTGCTGGTTGACAATTCTGGGAAATGATGCTTCATACAACCAGGGGAAAATAAGATCAGAAAGGGTAAAACACCATGTTCACCCACAAAATGAACAGAGGTGCAATGGCAATCGCAAGGAATATTCCCATTGAAGTTGTCTTTCCAACACAAAAATAAACTGTGTTAGTTATAAGGTAGAGAATATTTTTGTATGATTTAACAGAATAACAGAGGTGGAAGGGACCTTGAAGGTCTTCTAGTCCAGCCCTCTGCTCAAACAAGACAGCCATTTCAGATAAATGGTTGTCTAATCTCTTCTGAAAAGCCTCCACTGATGGAGCACCCACAACTTCTGAAGGCAAGCCAGTTGTTCTAACAGTCAGGAAATTTCTCCTTAGTTCTAGGTTGTTTCTTGTCTTGTTTCATTTTCTTCAGAAATAACAACACTACCATAATGAGATCCTGAGAATATTATAAAAATGCTATTCTCACTTTGAGCAATCTCAGGTCAGAGGGGCTAGTCACCTATACAGATAATGCTTGATCTATGACCTTAAGGTGAATGACCATTCAAAGTAACAACAATGTTGGATGAATTTTTACAAATGGTTCTCACTATTCCAGCTGTCCCAACACCCCCATGATCATGTCTGGGGATTTGGCAACCCATTCACACTTATGACCAATTCCCAAGTGCCCCATAAACATGTGATCACCATTTACAGTTTTCTCTGCTGACTTCTCCAGAAGGTCAAGGAGGAAGCTAGCAGAAGATTGCACATTGCCTTGGTAAGTCTCTTCCACCCACAGACCCACCCTCAGCCCCTCTATACCAGGGGCATCAAACTCAAGGTCCGCAGGCCAGATTTGGCCTGCAATGTGGTCAGATCTGGCCTGTGATGTCATTGGATCTGGTCCATGGGGCCATCCTGGAAAATGTAAAGGGCCAGCCTATGTCGCTTTGGCCTGGTCTACCTGTGTCACTTCAGCCCAGTCTATCCAATGCGAAGAGGAAATATCGGGCCAGTGTGGCTTCTTCCCGGTCTTCCCATGTCACTTTGGCTCAGTCTACCTGTGTTGCTTCAGCCTGGGTTACCCAATGTGAAGAGGAAACATGCCATCAATTTGGAGAGTGGTGTCAAGCTGACCACGCCCACCCAGCTGGACACACCCACCCAGTTGGCCATGCCCGCCCGCCCCCCACGGTCAGCCACAGCCCTGATGCAGCCCTCAATGAAATTGAGTTTGACTCCCCTGCTCTATACTATGCCATGCCAGCTATTCATGCACCTCTACACACATTTTGCACCCCTCACACTTTCTATCCTGCATGACACTCCTTGTGCCCCCTCCCCTCCTGTGCACCATCTCACACTCTCAATCATGTTGTCCATCGCTGACCTGTACCTCACCTCTCACACATATTCTTGCATCCTTGTGCACACTCTTGCATCCTCACCAGCTCTCTCTGGCACTCCCTGCATGTTCTCTTGCTCCTTCCCCCCACCTGGCAGCTGCATATCTTACCTTACCTTATCTCCCTCCTGGCCTGGGACTTGCCTTTTCCTCTCAGCTTCCCCACCATTGGGACCTGCAACATCTTCCCAGCTTCCTCACCTAATGACCATTGGATTCAGTTAATGATGGCAACCAGAACTGTAGGAATTGCCATCATTATGTGATTTGGTCCCACTTATGATCACATGGCTTACAGTGGAAATTCCTGTCCCAATTGCCCTCATAAGTTGAGAACAACCTGTAATCCTTTTTCCCTTCTTATTTTACTGTGTGGTTTGACCTCTACAAATATCTTCATAAGATATAACATCTGTTTGTAAAACTTCACAGTCTGGTTTATCCATGTGCTTGATGATGGCTTATACAGTATCTGGATCCTTTTTATCAACGATGTCGGTTTGAAATTGTCTGATTTGGAATGATAGGAAAATAGAATAGAAGAAATTACAAAGTACATCTATCATGAAGAATATGGACTTCCGCTAGGTTGGTTGTTGCTAAAGGCAATGCTACACAAAAATACAAGAGCCAGTTTGCTGTGGTGGTTAAGGCATCAGGGTAGAAACTGGGAGACAGTGAGTTCTAGTCCCATTTTAGTGAAAAAGTCAGCTGGGTGACTGGCTCAAGGTTGACTCAGCCTTCCATCCTTCCAAGGTAGGTAAAATGAGGAGCCAGATTGTTGGGGGCAATATGCTAATGCTAAAAAATGCAATATGTTATATACTAACTTTGTAAACCGCTTAGAGAGGGCTGTAAAGAACTGTGAAGCGGTATAGAAGTCTAACTAACAAACAAACAAACTTGATATGCACTGATAGTATCGCTGCAATGTTGACCTAGTAGGAAGGGATAAATAATAAGGTCATACAGATGAGTTGACAAAAATATTTCAAAATCACCCTGTGCCTGCCTTTTTCTTTGTTTTACCTTTGCAACATAAGAGCCCAAGAGTATATAAACTATGGTTCTGTTTTTGCTCAGGGCCACCCAACAAGCTGCCATTAATTTGCTGAGACTCCAGCCTATACTGCTTTATACTGCATGCTAATAAAATTAAGTTGTATATTCAAAGTGATTTGGAGAGTCAGGTTTGGATTATAACACCCAAACCCACACTTATTCCTTAAAGTCCTCCTTAAAGGGAGTGAGGAAAAAATAAGGAATAGAGTAGATCAGGGGTGTCAAACTGGCAGCCCATGGGCCGGATGTGTCACATTCAGGCCACACCCAGCTCCGCAAAGGGAAAAAATGTCCCGATATGTCACGTAATGGCAACGTGATGCGGTGAGTTTGACACCAGTGGAGTAAGATGGATAGGAAAGTGATCAAAAGTGCGTAAATTATTATCCCACTTATGCATGTGGCCCCAAGATTTTTTTTGGTCATTCCTAGAGATGAAGGTTTATTCCTTTAAAAAATATTATGATAACTGCATTAAGACTCACCTTACATTTTTTGTTCATTTTCTACCTCAGAATAGTGGCGATCTACTGCCAAATTTTGAAAACTGGGGTTTTGTTTGGAGTTTAGTGTTATTTTATTTTATTTTTTACATGGCTGTGTCTCTCTGTTCTGACTCTGGGTGGCAAATGAGAAATTAAAACCTGAAAAACAACAGAACAACTCAATTAGAAAATCACAACTGCAATCAATCGATGGTGTGCCAGAAGTCCAAAAAGGTAATTCAATTTTTACAATCAGTAAAAAAAAAAAAATGGTGAGAAGCTTATTATTCCCTTGTTACCTCGCAACAATAACTGTCAATATCCCAGGACACGGATGTGTTTGAACTATTTCTTTTATGCAATTTTCCCATCTGTTGCCACCTTTGATTAATCTGACCGCCATCATCACCCAGAGAATAATGAAAGCAGCAGGCATTACTTGGCTATTTGGTTAAACACAGCAGTTATTTTTCCTTGTGCTCTCTGTTGTCTAACATGAGTCATGCAAGAAGCAAAAGAGGGAGGGGGGGATGAAAACAAAAGCAAGAAAAAACCGTATCGCAACAATTGTTGAACTTGGTGCCAGAAGAATCAGACTGTGAAGCCGAGATTCATTTTCTATCTTACCTTGCTAGCTTGCCAGGCTACATGGGGGGAAACGGCTTAAGACTGCCACAAGTTTTTTTTCCCAGAGTCATTTGTTGTAACCCATATTTGTTTCAAGGATTCATCTCCATGGGTTGCCCAGGATGCTGTTTTCTACCACTTGCAATTTAACTGTTATAGAATATAATTTAGGAAATGCGTACAGAAGATTACATGAAGAAAGGAAGGGAGGGAGAGAGATCTAAAAAAAAAAACATTACCACAGCAACAAAACTTCATACGATAGTGATAAAACGATCGCTTGCATCTATCCAAGTAATTATTGCTGTTAGACACTACCTTAAGTGTAGCTAGATGGTAGCCAGAAAAGAACAGTGATGGAAAGTAAGCACCCTTATGGATTGAATAGGGCTGCTATTGATGGATTGATTGAATCACCATCCAGAACCAGACACCCCAGATCCTAGCAGTCATTCTAGGACTGATAAGACATTTGGTACTAGAGGACTTTAATTGCCATGCTAGGGGAATAGAAGTCAATGGGTTCGGGGATTTATAGTTTTCACTGGGATCATTGAGGTCTTGGGGCTGTCTCAAGAGAACTTGGGTTTGCTATATACACGTGCTGGACCTGACCTTCAATTTGAGGCCAGTAGTATGTGATCTGAGGATGCTGTCACAATGCTGCAGTGTTGGGTTTATCTTTGAAGATGACTCAGAAACATCAAATGGGACAAGGATCAGTGGCCAATCTGCTACTTGGAGACAATAGATGGATCTGTGATCTATTCATCAATGCTGGTAAGTTCAGTTAAAAGGGACTTCTGGGTTCTTACAGGATTGATAGTTATATTTCATCTGTCCTGTGTGTTCCTATAACAAAAAGTAAAATGAGGATTCCTACCCCATATGAGAAGAAAGGGATAACATTATGACACGTCTATCCCCAGATTTGGAACCTTCCAAGATCCAGAATGCCCCAAAATTTCTGATCTTTGGGAAGCTGTTAAGACCTGGATGTTGTATAAGGTGTTTGGGTGCCAATGGTGCAAGGGTTACCTTAATTAGTTGGTAGTTAGTGGATTCTATGCTTTGTTGTATAATATCATTCTGTTTAATTATAAACTGTCATGAATCCATGTAGGCAGTAAATAAAGTCCTGTACTTTTTTTTCCTGAGCAGTATAATTCAGAGCTGGATCCCAGGTGTACAAGTATGTGCAATTCATTTTTGTGCTTCACTGTGTGGATAGCTACTCACTATTTTAATTCCCCTGATTTTAATTCTGAAGTTTGCACAGCACTGAATATCAGTTTTCTGTCACAAATGGGAAAAATAAGTAATATTTATGGTAAGCCTACCTCTGGAGATAAAAAGCAAGCACAGCCAAGTTGGTCTATTAAATACAAATTTAAAATTCATAGTGGAGCAATACCTTTATTAGGACCAATCAATGTGGCACAAATGTGTGTGGAAAGTTTTGGTCTCGACAGAACATTTCCTCAGACAAAATATTAGAAAAAGCAACAGGTGGGAAGGAAGTAGTAAGGTCCAAAAATTACATTACATGTTTCAACCATAAGGCCTGCAGTTTTTGGTGCAGATTGAATTGATTTGTTAATAGTAAGTGTAATCTTGAGATTGCTTCCATTTAAAGAAAATAACTAGCATTAGCCACAAGAAGTTAGTAATAGATTATAGTATGTTTGTGTGTGTATCAGAGGTGGGATTTACTTACCTTCCCTACCGGTTCGCAAATGTGAGCTCATGCGCCACCTCTGAACATGTGCATGGCCTTCTGCGCATGCGCAGTAGTTGTGCATTATGTCCGGGTGGGTGGGCGTAGCCTCCCACAGTCATAGCTACCAGTTCGCACGATCTGGAGAGAACCAGCTGAATCCCACCACTGGTGTGTACGTGTGTGTCTTTGAGTCCTAGTGGCTGCCTGGAGAAGTCCCTGCAGTTTTGTTGGCAAGTTTTTTGAAAGTGGTTTGCCATTGCCTGCTTTCTAGGCCTGAGATAAAGGGATTAGTATATAGCATATTGCATTTTTCAGCATTAGCATATTGCCCCCAACAATCTGGGTCCTCATTTTACCTACCTTGGAAGGATGGAAGGCTGAGTCAACCTTGAGCCGGTCACCCAGCTGACTTTTTCACTAAAATGGGACTAGAACTCACTGTCTCCTAGTTTCTACCCTGATGCCTTAACCACTACACCAAACTGGTTCTTGTATTTTTGTGTAGCATTGCTTTTAGCAACAACCAACCTAGCGGAAGTCCATATTCTTCATGATAGATGTACTTTGTAATTTCTTCTATTCTATTTTCCTATCATTCCAAATCAGACAGTTTCAAACCGACATTGTTGATAAAAAAGATCCAGATACTGTATAAGCCATCATCAAGCACATGGATAAACCATTCGATCTGCTGATCTGCTGAACTAGCAGTCAGCTGAAGTAGCTGCAGTACTTCACTCTAATCACTGCGCCACCTTGGCTCATTATTGGGCCACAGATAGTGAATACAGCTCACATATACAAGTAGTCTTCAACTTACAACCCCTATTGAGCCCAAAACTTCCTTTGCTAAGCAAGGCAATTATTGAGTTTTGCCTCAATTTATGACATTTTTTGCTATAGTTGTTAAGTGAATCACTGCAGTTGTTAAATGAATCGTGCAGCTATTAAGTGAATCTGGCTTATTACAAATGGTAATTACATGATCCCGGGACAGTACAACCGTCATAAGTACATGCCAGTTGCCAAGCACCCAAACTTTAATCATATGACCACAGGGATGCTGCAACAGTCATAAGGGTGAAAATTGATTATAAGTCACTTTATTCAGTTGTTGTAATTTCGAATGGTCATTAAACAAATGGTTGTAAGTCAAGAAATACTTGGATATAGGAGGAGGTACTTTTTTTTTTTGCTTTGATTTATATGCCGCCCTTCTCCAGAGACTCAGGGCAGCTTACAATGCGTTAAGCAATAGCC
>JANHZT010007654.1:174363-188079 GCA_032468215.1 Stegonotus admiraltiensis | reverse complement strand
GCTGTTCACCGCCCTGAGTCCTTTGGGAGAGAGGGCGGTATATAAGTTTGATTAATAAATAAATAAATAAATAAATAAGTATAAAACATTTCTTTAAAAAAATGTTTCAATGAAACTTCTTTTTCCCTCTAGCAACAAAACTTGGAAAGGGAACTTTTGAATTTTCCCATGAGATATCTTTATTCAATCAGCTTTCATTTCAGAAAGAGGCCTCCTTTTGCTCCTCTTGATGACCATAAGAACAATGTCTGGGACTTCAAAGAAAAAAAGGCTAAACTCAAAGCCTTCAGAGGTAAATAAAACCTACCTTTAATCCGGGCTATTTAACCTTTCACGTTCTCACAGTATTTGCACTGTGAGCTGTGATTTCAATGTAAGCAAAAACACCCAGATAACAGTTTCTGAAGCAACAATATGTTGAAGGCAACCATGAGTGCTCATGTTGTCCCAAAGTCAGGCTCATAATATGCGTTTTCCTTAAACACTAAAGACTTCATCAAGAGCTAAGTTATGTATCGCTGAATTCCACTAATTGATTTCAATGGGAAAGGTGGTCATATGTGTAAAAATTATCCTTTGAAACAAACGGAACTGAAAATTGCCATTAGTTCAATGAAATCAGATTGCCTCCCTCGTGTAGAAGAAATGAGGCTTAAATGGGTCATATTTAACTGGATATCTTAAATTAGGGTTCAGTAAATTGATTTATGGGATGTGGTGGCTCAGTGGATAAGACGCTGAGCTTGTCAATCAAAAGGTTGACAGTTCAGTGGTTCGAATCCCTAGTGCTGCAAAACAGGATGAGCTCCTGTTATTTGTTCCAGCTTCTGCCAACCTAGCAGTTCAAAAGCATGTAAAAAATGCAAGTAGAAAAATAGGAACCACGTTTGGTGGGAAGGTAACAGCATTCCGTGTGCCTTTGGCGTTTAGTCATGCCGGCCACATGACCACGGAGACGTCTTTTGACAGCACTGGCTCTTCGGATTTGAAACAGAGATGAACACCGCCCCCTAGAGTCAGGAATGACTAGCACATGTGTGAGGGGAACCTTTACCTTACATTGATTTAGATATACTGTATATTTTGGGTGTAATATGAAACTTACTTGTGAACCGACACAGTTGGCTCAACCTGATATTTATATTAAAATTTATATTTTAAATTTTAACTGAACTAAACTGTGTTCAATTATGGGTGGGGAAGAAGAAGCATTCTGATTTTGATTAGAGATGGATGGAAGGCAGAGCACATAACTTATTCCCTTATGCTATTTTCTGGTCCAAATCCCTCACTCGCACTCTATATGAGCCTCATCGAAAAACTCAGAAATCTCCACAGTGCTAGTAATACCCATAGGGACTCAGGTACTATTTATATTAGGAAAAATAAAATAAATTCTTTGCAGATTGCAGTTTTAGCTTCCCAACTGCCCAATTTTTAAAGTCAAGAATAAATAAATGATGCAACAAGATCCAAATGGCCCCTTGTGTTTTATGTGATTTAGCCTTAAGCATTATCTACAATAGCATGGTTGACAATTGATTTGTACTTCCTCTTTTTATTTCTGTCATTTAAAACAAAACCAACCCAACCCATCATATTCCTATCCTGGATAAAGGATGGTCAGCACGAATGCTTCTTCAGCCATAAAGAAAAAAGTAAACTCTGTGTTTCTCTATTTCTGTGCTACTCAATTCAGAGCACAGAAGTAATAAACATTTCCGTCATGATTGTAACATTTCTCACATAATTATAAGCCACTCTTTACCTTCTCCAACTAATTATGCTCCAGATTTGAACTCCTTCAACTTCCATAATTCACAGCGTACATAGCCTTGAGGACACCAGGGACTGAGCTTAAATATCCTTGGGGAATATCCAGTGGCTAAACTAAAGATGATAAAGGAATCATCATGACTAAACATTAATTTTTATTGGTAGCAGAGAGCTGAATAATTGTCTCCTTTAAAAAAATGTTTTAAGAAACCTATGGTATACACACATGCTTTGCTTCTATTCCTAAACTCTTTGGATACATAGAAACATTTTAAAAAATAAAATAAAAACTAAAATATAAAATCCAGGTGCTCACAACCCCATTTTAAAGTAGCAATAGCACTTAAGACCACTTCACAGTGCTTTACAGGCCTCTCTGAATGGTTTACAGAGTCAGCATAGTTCCCCCAAAAATCTAGGTTGCCATTTTACCAACCTTGGAAGGGTGGGATGCTGAGTCAACCTTGAGCCGGTAAGACGTGAATTGCTGAACTGATGGCAGCTGGCAGTCAGCAGAAGTAGCCTGCAGTACTGCATTCTAACCACTGCACCACCATGTCTCACAGAATATCCTCTTCCCATGCAAGACAGAATTGATTGGTCTTCAAAATTTTCCTTGGTATGATGAGGCTAATTGAACTGCTAAGGGAAGGAGTTCCAAAGAATGGAAGTTGGGTACTTAGAATGCCTGTTTCTGTCAAGTGACAATCTTGTATATATGTATGGCACCTGGAGTTTGTCCTACTAGAACTGGTTGGAAAGTTAGATAAATACAAAAGATAGTCCTTCGGTTCCAGGGGCTTTATAGGGCCTGAACAATTATATTGTTGTAAACCATCCAGAGTCACTTGACAGTGAGATGGGTGGCATATAAGTTTAATAAATAAAATAAAAACAAAGATTACAACAAGCATCTTGAATCACACCTAGAAGCCATCTGGTAGGAAGAATCTGGAAGCGGGGCGGTGTGACTGGCTGGGAAAATGCTAGGCTCCGACGAGCTTGGAAAAACCAGCCAGATGAACCGTCACCGTCTTTGGACCGAAACTGTCCTGTAGGGACAGTGAAGAAGGAGAGGCAGCTCGGTGTCTAAAGAGAGACAGGCAAGTCCCTTGGATAGCCCGAGAAACTCTCTGAGCCGGTGACGGGGGGAAGTGATCAGGGTGAGTCACCATGAAGCTGGAGCCTCTGGAGCAAGTGATGTGCAGGAGGGAAGATTGGACAGAGTGTTGGTGTTGAGTGAATTATTGGCCAAACCAGAGACAATAAAAAGAAAATTCTAACTGTTTTAAACTACTAAAATTACCCCAGCATGGAAATAGCGGCTAAATAGGGGGAGATGGTGGATGGAGAGAGAAAGTGGGAATGACAAGCGCACCATAGAAGAACCCGACTAAAGAATTAAAAGTGATTGATAAATTGAAATGTAAATTTGGAACTTGGATTTAATTTGGATTGGATTACAAACTGATTGGTTGTATATAAAGGTGAAAGAAGAAATGAAAAACTGGCCTTTTCTCTTTTTTGACTCAATAAAAACAGATGTGGATTACAAATAAAATGGTGTTTTGTTAATTAGCTGAGTAGAACGGTAGATTATAGAGAGACATCTGTAGGAGAAAGAAGAGCATGACATGGAATTGTCTGTTTTGAGAAAACCTTTGAAGAAGCGAGGGGAAAAAAATAAAACCTTGAACTTTTAAACCAATAACCAGCAAGAACTAAGGACAATATGTTTTGCCTATAAGAGGATAGACTTTGATGATTAAAAAAGAAGGACCTTAATGCAATTTAAAACTGGAATAATATCAACCCGGAAAGAATAAAATGGAACAGGAACTTAACAAACTGATAAAGATGATGTGTTTGGAAATAAAGGAAATGATTATAAATTTGCATGGAAAATCAAAATTCGAGGATGTAAAGACCGTGGTAGAATGCACTGAAGATGAAAAGGAAATGACTAATGAGAAACAAGAAAGACAGATGGATAACGAAGACAGACAAAGAGACTGACTGTGGAAAATTAAACAATTGTAATATTAAGTATGGACAAAAAGAAAAGAAACAAAAAAGGAAAAGAGGGTGGAATAGGAAAAATATAAAAAAAATAAATGATTACACTGGGATTTACAGTGGAAATATAAGAAAGAGGGAAAAGAGATGGAAAATAATAAGAAATAAAGGACAAAATAAAAGATTTTATGTTTTTAAAACACAAAATAAGTATTCTGGGATTAACAATGAAAAGACACAAAAAAGGAAAGAGAAAGGAGAAACAATGGGAAATATAGGGCAGAATAGGAGAGCGCAGAATTCTAAAATACAAAAGAAAGGAAGAAGAAGGAAAAAGAAAATCAGGTTTGAGGAGGAAGATCGCTGTACAATAAAAAAGATGAAGTGGAAGAAAGGCAACTCCAAACAAACAAATATAAATATATTAAGATAAAGGCTGAACTGCTTAAGAATAAAAGAGAATAAATATGAATAAATAGTAAAGTTAGAATCTAGGGACAAATGAAGATGGGGTTTATGTATGCAAGTATAGAAATATTGAGATATGTTTTAAAAAAAAGAAAAGAAAAGGGGGGAAGACGATTTTGGCAAAAATTGTAATTGAGTAAAATGTATTTGGATTTGATTAATTGTATAAGATAAGAAATGGCCAACCCTCTGTTAAAAAAAAAGATGTGGGTGAATGTGGAAGAGGAGAAAAACCGATAAAACTTGTTTTTTTAAAAAAATAGAAGCCATCTGGTAACCTCCAGAGCAGAGGGAACTACCATATTATTGTTTGCGGTCCAGAGTCATTTGTTGAGATGGGCAGTTATATATATTGGTTAACTAAATAATTAAGTAAATAAACACATAACCCCATAATTATCAGGGCTCTTGCATTCTGGACCATTTTTGGCTTCCCAGTGTTCTTCAATGCCTGCCCAATATACAGCATATTATAATATGTCACTAGGCATGAGTGATTGTGTACATGGTTTCCCAAAGCAGGCAAAGTCACAATTGGTATTCAAGCTGTAATTGTGCCAATCAGTGCCCTCTTTGCTAACTTGCCACCTGTTCTTCTGGCAGCTGTTCTTCTCCCCTTTACAAAGGAGAAGAACCACAGCAGTGCCCCCAACTCCAATCCCTTGGAGATACAACTCCAATCCCTTGGAGATACAACTCCAATCCCTTGGAGATACAGCAAGTTGAAGAAACTCAGGAGGGTTACATTTCCCCCATTCCTGGTGTCTCCAACTGTCATCCAGAAGCATGATAAACACAGCTTCCATGTTGTATCCTGGATGAACACTGACTGCCAGAGCTCAAAAAAATCAGAATACATGTGTGCATGTAAAATTCTGTAAAAATCTGAGGTAAAACTGAGTATCAATAGAGAATATGCAGGAATAAGAGCACCTAATAACTTGATGGCAGACAACACTTTAAAGGTGACGTGTATTCTTTCATGAGCATAAAGAGCCTTAGTCATAATTTTCCTCCAGTTTTCTCCTGAAGAAAGGATAAGATTTAAGTGAAGAAAGAAGGAAGAGAATGAGTAAAATCTTTACTGTCCTGAAAAGAATTCATTTCTGTGGCTCTGTCAGAAGTTTTTTCCTTAGGTACCTTTGAATTATTGCAAAAAGAAAATATTCAGTAAGCCTGCTTTCCCCCAAGATGCAACAATAGTTTTGTTTCAGGATTGTATGGAGGAAATAAAAAACTGGGCTGTTCTCCAGAATATAAAATACTGAAAAGCTGGCTGAATGGGATTTGCTGAACAGATTTTGCCGCAAGAGGAATTTTTGGTTGTAGAAGAGCAGAAACGGTCTGAAACATGCCTACATACACACACACACCCCTATACACACACACACACACACACACACAAACTAGTGTTGAAAATTGCCTGCTGCAAACAACAACAAAACTCAGGTTGGGCTTGTGCCAGTGCTGAATCCCTCTAGCATAGACCAAGCACTCTCAGATCCTGATTGAGATAGGAAATCAGCCTTGAAATGAGTATGCCCCGATGGTTTAAGGAATGATTTCACTCCTCTACAATGCCTGCACTCAAGAAAGGCTTCAGAGGAATTGAATAAGCCCCCTCACCCCTTCTTCCAGCAAAGGTCCACCTTGGATGGCAGTTGTGGTAGAAAGCAGGTCTCCTGCTTACTTCAAACCTCAGGCTGGAAGTGGGGGAAAAAACCTTCTCAGAAGGCAGGAATGGGGCCTCGTCCTTCACGAAGAACTAAGGCATAGTGTTCCAACTGAGAAGAGCTCCTTTCACGGGCTCTGATTTTCTCCCTGCTTATCCCGCCCTGTGTATAACGGCTTTTAAGAAAGGATCTGAACTATGAAAAGCTTTCAAAGCAATGCTCCAGCTAATACGGGGCACATGATTGGAGATCAGATTTTTAAATTAGCCTTTTTCACTCATTCATAAACAAAAGCTTGGCTCTTGCTGAGCTAACGATATTCAAGAGAACAGTACTTTTTAGCAACATCTGCATGAGCTCCCTGGGGAGCACCTCCAAAGGAAAACACATCTTTTTTTTTTTTTGCAATGATTATCTGTATTTTTCCATCCTGATAGAATAACTTTGAGAGGCCATAGTTATCTGGGACAAACTTGACGCTATGCTAAATAAACAAGCAAGAGATTCGGTGACGGTATCAAGGAGATCACTGGCATGTAAATCTTATCTAAGTGCTCAGAATATGATTTTTTTTTTCTCTCCATAGCACAGGGTAAAAAACAAAGAGCAACTGCTTTGTGTTGCAGTGACTGGGAAGGAAAGAAGTAAAAAGAGGGAAACCAGGAAAATAGGAGCCCAAAGTCTCCACTCTCAGGCATATTTCCACCATGATGAAGGTACAGATTGTATGTCAAGACCTATGTGTGACAGCTGTGAAAAACGCAAATTTCATGCTAGGGATTATTAAGAAAAGAACTGAACCAATTTTCATGTTTCCATACAGAGATACATGAAATAGAGTGATGATTCTTCAGGCTGTTCCATCTCAAAAGATTTCAACAGAGTTAGGAAAGGTGCAGAAAATAAAGATGAGGTAGCAATGGTGAGCAAACATTTGTCCCACCTCTAAAAGAAATGTGGCTAGAAAAAAATAATGGATGGGCTCAACTGAAACACACCAGTGAATCTAACACTGTTAATAGAGCTCTAAGCAGACATAAAGGGAAAGCATTGGTTGTCTCTATTTTTGCCATTTAAGATATCAGCTGGGATCAGGAAAAACATCTACTGCAGCCAGTGGAATAGAATTAAGGTAGCCCAAATCAATGGCTTGGCAGAGTTCCTGGGAAAATTTAAGAGTCACATATCCTCTTGGCCTGCATACAGCCAAATCATTTCATTCCCTCTTTTAGACTTTTTTAGAGTCCTTTTTACAGTCCTTTTTTTTTTTGACTCCTCACCTGGAGCACAAGTCTTTAGGGACGTGGTGGCTCAGTGGCTAAGATGCTGAGCTTGTCAATCGAAAGTTCGGCAGTTCAGCGGTTCGAATCCCTAGTGCCGCGTAACGGGGTGAGCTCCTGTTACTTGTCCCAGCTTCTGCAAACCTAGCAGTTCGAAAGCACATAAAAAATACAAGTAGAAAAAATAGATACCACATTTTGTGGGAAGGTAACAGTGTTCTGTGCACCTTTGGCATTTAGTCATACCGGCCACATGACCCTGGAGACGTCTTCGGACAGCACTGGCCCTTCAGCTTTGAAACAGGGATGAGCATCGCCCCCTAGAGTCAGGAACGACTAGCACATATGTGCTAGGGAAACCTTTACTTTAGACTTTTCTCATGACAGAATTTCCAGTGTTGGGGGAATCTAGTCCCAAAGCATGAAAACCTCAGACATCTTCTTTCTTGGAGCAAGAATGTTGAGGAATGCTATGTCCCTTGGTTTTGAATGGCTGCCTATGGAGAAATATAATATATGGTCTGAGCATATTTATATTGTGAAGAAAGTAAATTAAAACCTTTACAATTTCTATTTGGCTCAGGAAACATGATTGGCAGACTGAGGCATTTTTAAAAATGAGAAAGAGAGAGATTCCTTTAAAAAAAAAAGCTAACTTCTTTGCAACTTTTCTAAGAATTTCATCTGCCTTCAATTTTTGGAAATGTTTGGCTTCTTGTGAAGGATTTGAGACAGGCCTGATATTAGAATGTATTTAGTACTTTTGCAGATGTTGGAATCTCGATTTCTCCTTTTTTCTTAATGAATTCTTTTGGCTAGAATCCCATTGACAACTGGATTGGTATTTCATGTTTACCTATGTATGAATCCCATCTCTGTTTATCTTTGACATACCCCACAGTTCATCCCTCAAATATGTTTTAGGTAGTTAAGACTAAGGATACCAGGTGTCCTCAGCATAGCTCAGTTTTCTAGCTGCCATGCTATACTGTTTACTATACAAATGCCCTTTCCTCTCAAGTTTCCATTTTCCTCATCCAGAACCAAGTAACTTTTGGATTGGATTTTCTGGTTTTAATTAACTGGTGTCAGTCTTTCATGAGCATATTGTACATTTTATTTTATTTTATTTTATTTATTTATTTATTTATTTATTTATTTATTTATTTATTTATTTATTTCTATAAATCTATTTGTTAATTTGATTTGATCCCATCTTTCATTTGGGAATTCAAGTCTCATACCTAGTTTTCCTTCTTTCCCTTTTCTGACACAACAACCTTGTGAGAAAATTTGGGTTAAAAGAAAACAACAGGCCGAAAGTCATCCAAATAATTGAATTGACCTCAAATCATCCTATTCTCTATGTAATACTTTAACTACCGCATGCTTCAGCTCCATAATTCTATAATGGTAGAAGTTAAATCAAGGTATTGTTCTTTTTTTTTTAGAAGAATTTTTTTAAAAAACATAAAACATAAAATACATCTTTTTAGAGCAAGGATTTGATCTGGTATAAAATAGATACAATTACTCACATTCCCTCAACCAATTTTGCTCCAAATTTTATCCATTTACATCTTAAGAAAAAAAAAAGAAAGAAAGAAAAAACTTATTCTAAACATTTATCATTCTATTATATCGCCCAAAATTCTAAACAATTATTTCCAAATAAACACCATTCCAAATCTTTGTCATTTTAACAATCAATGTTTCATATATATTCCTCATTTCTAAGACCCATTACATCAAATCTATATTATACCTCTCTTAAATGGCTGCTAGTATCCATGACCAATCAAGATATTGTTCTTGATCTTCTTCTGCCTAGCTATAGAAAGGTATCAACAGGAATCTCTTTCCTAAGTTTATACAGTAACAGAGTTGGAAGGGACCTTGGAGGTCATCTAGTCCAACCCCCTGCTCAAGCAGGAGACTTGTACTAGGGATTCAAACCACCAAACTGCCGACTTTCTGATCGACAAGCTCAGTGTCTTAGCCACTGAGCCACCTAGTCAGTTTGTACTTGCATAGTATAGTTTGGTAATGGAGGCTAGGACATTTCTCAAGCTTTGGCTTGTAGTCCTCATGTCCTGTCACTGGAGGCTCATTCATATGAGACCTCTGATACCTCATGAGTGGGGTGCTTTCCTCTAATCCTTGAGGGAGGGGAAAACTTGGTGCTGATATATTTTATACTAGCTTCATTGCCAAGTCCTATTCTTGCTTCAGTAAAGAGAGCAGTGTTGCTTTTACAGATTTACTGCAGAACATGTTAATAAAAATGATCACTGAATTCCTCTGGCTTTTTTCTCCTAGTGCTAAATATTCTCCCTAACGTGAAATGGGGATGGGAGAGGAGGTAAGAATATGAGAGTATATGAGTGAAGGATTTGATGTCAAGCTTTTTTATGCCCTTCCCCATTTGTATAGAAGCTATGGTCTATGAAATGGTGCTTCATTCCCTTTAGGCATATAATCGTCCATTGGGGACTCCTTCCTCTTAAAACTGCTTTTTGCTTATGGAAAGGATGGTATAGGTAGATTCCATAAGGTATGATGGATCTCTTAGAATAGTTTAGTTTTTCCAGGCTAAACAATGAATCTGGCTGAAGGGGGAAACAATATCCCTGTAAAGAGACCCTGCCTCCTCTCCAAAAGTTGCTTTGGAAAACTACACACCCGCTTTGGAGTCAACCCCATCTCTCCTTGTTCTTTAAGTTCAGTTCTCCTTTCTCCCTGTAGGTGAAATGTGTTAAGGCATGTCATGGAGGGGAGGGGGTTCCTTTCTTTGTTTCTGAAACCCAAGAGCTTATCTGGCTTTGGTGTGTATTGAACATCTGTTTGGTGTGCATTCCTTGGCTTCCACTATACAATCTCTCCTGCAACCCAAGCCAAAATAGCCATGGAGGGCAACAGAGGGACTGGAGAGGCACAGGTGTCCACTGCAATAAGACATTGTAGAAGAAGAAGGGGAAAAAATGAACTGTAATAGCTAAAAAATTAAGCCAGGCTACCCATGATGTGAGCGGAGGATGGAATGAAGGCAGAATCATGAGGACAGGCCAGTAAGCATCTTTGAGTGAAAAGACAATCAGCCCTATATACCTTCTGAATTTTAGAATAGTTGTTCCAACAAGCATAATAATCTCAATATATATGATACTGGAAGTCTTTCTGTATCATTTAACACCTACAATATTTATTTCTCATATGTGCCTTATTAAGAGATTAAGCTTAATGCTTGGTCTCTTGGATAACTTAGTTTTGTTTCTTGGCTGATAATCATCCTTTATATTCTGAAGTCATCCTTATTTACAAGGCATTTTGAATAGCTTTGTTCCTCAGGTTATTTAAAGTTGTTTAGAAAACTAAACTGACTGTTATCTTTGGCAAGTCATGTCATCTCTTGTTCAATGTTGCTTTGTCACTGCAATCTTCTTGGTGATGTCTATGAGCTGCAGCAAAAGAAACTGGATCCAAGGTTATAGTTAAATAACTATCCTAATTCCAGACAAACCTTTAAAACAAACAAACAAATCAAACATATTGCATTCGATCAGTGAAGTGTGCATCCATCCTATATTTTATAAATTCTTCACTTAGGAAGAAAATTATTTTCCAGATCGTCAATATTCTTCTGGTGTGGTCTTACTTAGTTGCACTTCATTATACCTTCAGAATGAATGAAGATTATATATGTATGGAAACAGATTTTCTGAGAATGAAGCTTTCCTGGCCGTATGACATGCAGACATAATTCTCAGTGACAGTAATGGGACAGTAATAGACCACACAACGCACAGAACATATTTTCCATAAGGAAACCCAGGCAGCATGTGGAAATTCCATTGCTTCTTTGAATCCAGCTGGCAAAATGAAGTCTTTGTAAATGGAACCATCTCCATGGGTTGAAATAATGAACTGCTTCCTCTGTCCACGAGCTCTTTGCATATAAGTCCCACTGTTCCAACAAAGGGCCTTCAGGGCATAATAGTATTTATTTACTGTAGAAGTAAGTAACAAACACTTTGAAATTCCAATTCCCAAATTAAAAATATTCTGGTCTCAGAAAACAATTGTCATTAAAGTCCCTTTCCTGCATATTTCCACAGCATTTCATTCTTCTATTACTGTAAACCAAATGTGTCAGACTTGTGTAATCCAATACTGGGTATTAGACTAGCTGTAGCTCTCAAAGGTGTCAGCCTGATCTCAAATCTAATGCCTGGGAACATTTATAGACAGCCTGCAATGAATGGGATCTTTGACATGGCAAAGCAAGTGTTCACTCCACAACATTAGTGGCCGAGTCACAGAGACATCTTGGTTGCATAAACCAACTGGGGAAAGATGCTGAGTGCACGGTGAATTGGATTCAGGCTGTTCGACATTAAACAAAGGAAATCCAATTGTATAGCTGGACACAATATGGGTAGCATATTGGATACTTAAAACATTTCATGATTTCTAGAATTTTAAGATAATAGGTGTGCTATTTTATTCATTTAGCCTCTTCATAGGTTCTGTAGGGGGCAAATTCATCATTTAATACTTATAAATTACCCCACGATGTGGAAAAGTTACAGGCCTATATTTCAAGCATGTTTAACAAAATTACATTTTTATACTATATAGAAGAAAGAGGGAAAATGGTAAAGGAAAAATAGAGCATGTACTGAACATAGAAGCCAAAACAAGAGTTCAGTTCTTAAATAAAGTATATTCTTCATTTTGATATCACATCATCTAACCTTTGTAAATCTAACCTTAATTCAAAAATATTAGTGAAACAGTATTCAGAAAGAATACTCGTCTTTGCTCTTCTTCTTTTTAATTAATTACTTGCATGAAGAATTGGAGGGAATGTTTATCCAAACAGCAGATTATAGAAACTGTCAATGCATTGTTGATTCATGCACTTTCACTGTTGAACATGGCCATGTTCATCCTTCTTGCAGTACATTCCTTGTTCCCGCTGAAATTTTGTCCTTGCAGGTCCTGATTTCTCATATGGCAAATCAGCAACTAAATTTTTCAAAAGTTCTAATCTAGCTATGTCATAAACAACATTATAATCAACTATAGCACTCTGAAAGATCCTCAACTTTTTCTCTGTAGCATGTTGAAGGCCATCTGACTTGGGGGCCATCATCCGGCACTATTTCCTTCACTTTTTCATGTCTATCCGTGTGGTTTTCTTAGGCGGAGCCATGGTGACACAGTGGTTAGAATGCAATATTGAAGGATAATTCAGTTCACTGCCAGCTCGATCCTCACCAGCTCAAGGTTGACTTGGCCTTCCATTCTTCCGAGTTGATAAAATGAGGACTCAGATTATTGGGAACAATATGCTGACTCTGTAAACAGCTTAGAGAGGGCTGTAAAGTGCTATTGCTAATAGTACCCTAAGTGCTATTGTTATAGCTATTGCTAAAATGCAAGCATGGTTTACCACTGCCTTTTCCATGCATCATGAAATGCCTTTGCCATTGTCAATAAAGTAATATTTTTCTCCTAGGATGCATCTTCTGTGTTATTGCTCTCCTGATACAGGTAACTCCTGTTGGCTAGGATGACCTTCACATTTCAGATGATCCTGCTGGGAATAAATAATCTTGGCATGCACCTCTTGCCATCCTTTGTTCATCCCTCTCAGGAACACTTACACACAATTACACAACCATTATGAGGCATCATAGTATGATTTAGAGTGAGGTTGAAAAGACAGCATGGGAAAAGAGGACAAATGGTTGCATATCTCTCTGCTGTAAAGCAAGGGTATTTCTGAAGATGACTCTGAAGCTCAGCCATTACTTGGATACAATTGCTTTGAGTGCTGCATTTCTGAATCTTTTTCCTTCCTTTCTTATCCTGCCAAATAACCTATCTCCCTAACTCCTTTCTGTTTCAAGGAGGAAAAATGATGATGGTAGCTGTCACATGTGTGTGTTTGTTTGTACCTAGATTGTTTGTCTTCTGCTTTTTGACTTGCTTAATTCAAGTGTGACTCCAAAAACAAAGGTTTAAAGATGCTATTTTTACCGTGTCTTATGGGAACATGTCATGGCATTTAGTTACATTTTCAACATTGTGTGTATTATACATTTTGGTGACACAGAGTAGGGGATATCTAACCCATTTAGTGACTTATACTTATGTTAAGTAAACATGTAAATCTGAGTCAGTAATCCTAAACTTAGAAGCCAGGAAGGCAAGCTTACAAAATTTTATTTCTAAAACTAATAGAAGGGAATCTTTAACTAATACATTCTGTAGTGGGGAGTAGAATATCCTAAATTGTGTTTAAACTTGACCTTGATCCAAATGCTTTTCTGGGTCAGTTTTCATCCTGTTACCTTTGCAGTTCCTCCCTCCTCCTCCTCCTCCTCCTCCTCCTCCTCCTCCTCCTCCTCCTCCTTCTTCTTTTTGCTTTGATTTATATGCCGCCCTTCTCCGGAGACTCAGGGTGGCTTACAATGCATTAAGCAATAGCCTTCATA
>JANHZT010007654.1:89903-108315 GCA_032468215.1 Stegonotus admiraltiensis | reverse complement strand
CGTGCCATCGCGTGCCAAAAGCGGGGGGGAGCACGGGGGGGGCAGGGCGCATAGAATTATAGATGTGGGCACATGTGCGTGTGACCCCCACTGCGCGCCCCCCCCCTGCTTTCGGCACCCGATGGCAAAAAGGTTAGCCATCACTGGCCTAGTGCATAAATATATATTATGTGTCATCCTTACTTATGTTAATGCTCTTCTTTTACCTATTTCCATATTTACGTATTGCTGAACACTGCTCTGGGGGGTCATAGAACTTATCCTGAACACATGCTATCCCACTTCATTTTTCCCCCCTGTTCTTTTGTGTAGATTGCACCAGCAGCTTCGGCTTTATTTTTGTCTTAATTACAAATGAGAAGTTTTGGGAGACAAATGTAGAGAACCCCAATTAATAGCAGTGGGAATAAGAAGTCTACAGCTGGCCAGATACATAAGTGTGCCAGAATCATGCTGTTACCTCTGGCAGCTGATACATAGCTCTTTCAAGGTACAGCTCAGGCACAAAGCCATCTACGGCAAAATCCCATATTTGTCTACAGGGAGTATATTTATACTGCCATGCATGGACAATGAAAACTGCAGTGTTTGCTAAACTCATAGACAAGGCATTGAAGAGCAACACCACATGGTTTCTGGCTTATATAGCTGGATAATTGACTCTGTAGCTGTAAGAATATCTATTTTGGAAAATTTCTACTTTGCTGCAGAAAAAACAACATATCACACCATTTCCAGGACCTAGGCTTAGTTGCAACCTAATCAGAACCACTCAGTGATTCAGTGATAAGCCATTCCTATCCTGGCATTGCAGGTAATTTTTCCCCCCTCAGGAAATGGAAACAAAAGTTATCACAGCAGTGGTCAGAGCTATATGTGTACGTGGCTTAATTTATCCTAATGTTTCTTGCGTTCCTGAGACAGACTGCAGCTGTTCTTGTGATGTGGAATTTGACAGCACAAACTGGCGTAAACCACGGCGAGCCAAGGAGACACTGCATCAATAATGCTCTCTAGTTTCCCAGCTCTTTAGAAAACTTCCTTTTCTTCTGGAGCAATCAACCATGTATTTGTTAGCACTGTTGCTGATAAAGCCCCTTTCAGAGGGTGAGATCTTTTAAAAAAAAAAAAACTTTCCTTCTGCCCTTGCTGCTGCTGTCTTCTTTGAAGACCTAGCTACATTTCTCTAATGAAATCTTCAGAGTTTTGAACTCTGGAAAGGAGCAGATTCCATGCTTGGGATAATGTTCTTTCCCACCAGTTTTCTTAAGAGCAAAAGGCCTGTTCCTTTTTTTTTTTTTCTGGTGGTCGTTTAAAAAAAAAGCCCCATGTGAGACTGAAACTGTGTTATAGTACACGTCAAAGCTGTAACTCTACTCTACTGTTTCTCCTTCCTCCTCCCTCTTCCCCCTCCCTCTTCCACAGCCAGCAATATTTCTGGTTATGCTCAGCTGCTGTAATAAGATCTCTTTGCTGCTTGCTGCTCTGGAGCTTGTTTGTCTTGGCACTCTGCTTACCGAGGCACTTTAAAACAGAGGGTCAGTCAGAGATGCTTGGGGTTATTTCTTCTCCTTTTCCTGCTTTCTTGAAATAGTTTTGCAAGTAGAAGAACGATGTTCTCTTTGACGTTCTTCTATTTACACACTGAGTGAGCCCCTTTTCAATAGGGCAGAAGGAAAGTCCGCTACAATACTGAACATAAAAGGCCCGACGGGGCATTACAGATAGTCCTCATCTTACAAAAGTTCATTTAGTGACTGCTGAAAGTTACAACGGCACTGAAAAAACGAGTTATGACCGTTTTTCACACGACTGTCGTAGCATCCCCTTGGTCACAAGATCAAAATTCAGATGCTTGGCAACTGACTCATATTCATGACAGCTGCAGTGTCCCATGGGACATGTAATCACCTTTTGTGACCTTCTGACAACCTGGAAAGCCAGATTTACTTAACAGCCATGTCACTAACTTAACAATTGCAGTGATTCATTTAACAACTGTTGCAAGAAAGGGTCGTAAAATGGGGCAAAATTCACTTAACAAGTATCTCACTTAACTTAATTTTGGGCTCAATTATAAATCAAGGGACTACTTATATTAGAAGCTCCAATTGGCTGTCTTACATATTAAGGAAGATAATGTTGACATTATCTGCAGTCGATGCAAAATATAATGGTTTACTTGCTGTTGGTTACAGGAACCACACCTATAGTGCAGGAGATCCACCCATTGTCGATTCAATATATTATTTTATATATAGCCCCCTTTATGGCTCAGGGTTTTGATACCTTTGGAACTGTGTGCTGCAGTTTTAAAAATCTGCCAATATGTGCACACATTGCTCAAGAAGGCATACTACAGATTCCTCACCTACCCCTGGAGAAAGGAAGGTGATGGAGCCCCAGGGGCAAATCCTCTGTGTGTGAACACCACAATCCCAAATTTAGAGGATGTGTCTTTTCTGCTGATACTCGGGAAGGCAGTGAAAACTGCTTTTCTATGGGGCCTTCAAAGATGAGACTGTCATGTAAATGGTGGGTAACAATTACAGATAATAGTCAAGCTGGTTGCTGGCTATATTGGATGATGATATTGTTTTAAATATTGTTTCTTGCAGTGTTTTGTTCTTTTTATGACCTGAAAGCTTCCTGGATGAAGTGGCATACAAAGAGGCATACAAAGAGATGTTTTAAATAAGTACTTGCATAAATAAATGATGATTTTGCATGTACAGGTCAGAGAAAACTGCTAGTTTAAGATCAAAATGGTTGCATGGGGACATCTGAGTATTTCCGCCTCTTCTGTTTCAGCTTAATGGTGCATTGTGTTATGGATTTTTAGTTCTAGGAATACAAAATCATTATTATTTGATCCGTTTGAAGTTGAGATGTTTTTGGGTTTTATCTTCCACCAAAGAATTGTAACATAGTTATCACAAAACAGTGAAATCATCCTTGTTGTTGTTTTTATGTAGCAGTTATCCAGTAAGTAGCAATAATGAAAGACTTAGTTTTACGAAGCTTTGTTAAGAAGTTTCCCTACTTTTCAAAGCTTTAGAGGTCTCCATTACCGTTAATGTAGAAATTCATGGATGAAAGTCTTCAGAGTTACTTGCCAAAGAAAATGAGAGCTTTTTCATTCTACAAATGTTGAGCATTCAGAGCTTTTTCTATTACCATTACTAACATCAGCTCAGCCTCTGCATTATAAAGTGAATCAAAATACCAATAATATTTGTTATTTTTCTCATCTCACATGTAAAAAAAACCAATACTATAAACTGCTTAGAATGGAAGATAGAATGAACAGAGCATAGAAACATGTTATTGTTAATTAAACCACAGCAGGGTTAGATTAAACAATGCATACACAAGTGTATGTTAAGCAGTGACTTTTTAATTCAATCTACTGTTTTGTAGAGGTAATTAGGAATAGAAGAGTAGTTAGGGAGAGAAAATACCCATATCCATATCCACCATGTGCTCCAAGTGAAACTTCCATCTTCATCACTTTTGTTTTGAAACTTTCCAAGTTTCCTTTTGATCCTTTAGCTCAGGGGTGGACAACTGTGGCCTTTTTATAACCTGTGGAGTTCAACTTCCAGAATTCCTGAGACAGCCAAGGAGACAGCCAAGCTGAGACAGCCAAGCTGGCTCAGGAATTCTGGGAGTTGAAGTCCACAGGTTGTAAAAGGGCCACAGTTGCCCACCCCTGCTTTAGCTGGAAAGAGGTTCTTAGGAGGCTAATTTGGAATAGGGTGATGGTGTGCAGAGAATAGTTACTTCGTTTTGACAAGGAGACATCATCTTCTCGAGTTCCTCTGGACTCTGTTCATAGGTCTGATCACTATCTGTCTGGGAAGCAGTGGTGGTATTCAGCTGGTTCTATCCAGTTCGAGCAAACTGGTAACAGTGGCTGCGGGAGGCTCCGCCCACCCACCTGGACGTCATCACATCCCATTTTTGTCACTTTGCGCATGCACAGAAGGTCCTGTGCATGCACAGAGGAGTCGGACACAAGAAAACCACGCATACGTGCTCACATTTGCGAACCGGTAGCGAAGGTATGTCAATACTATCACTGCTGTGAAGCTATTTAGGATCTTTGCTGCAAGTTGTCTCAGATACATTAGATATGAATTAGACATCTTTTTGGCAAACCTTTTTAGGGACATTATACAGATAGTCCCCAATGTACGACCACAATTGAGCCCAAAATTTATGTTTCTAAGTGGGAAATTTGTTAAGGGAGTTTAGCCCATTTTACGATTTATTTATTTTTTGCCACATTTGTTAAGTGAATCATTGCAGTTGTTAAATTAGTAACATGGTTGTTAAATGAATCTGGTTTCTGCATTGATTTTGCTTGCAGAAGGGCTGCAAAAGAGGATCACATGACTCCGGGATACTGCAACCATCATAAATTTGAGTCATCTGCAAAGCATTTGATTGCAAATCAGGTGACTATGGGGATACTGCAATGGTCATAAGTGTGAAATACGGTCATAGGTCCCTTTTTCAGTGCCATTGTAACTTTGAATGGTCACTAAGTGAACTATTGTAAGTCAAGGACTACCTTTAGTTACTACCATATGTTCTAAGCAAAACATAACAGGAAATAAAACTACTTGGACCATTTGATAGAACAAGAAACTAATCATAATTTGAACAAACATACCCTACGTGCAATTAAATGTAACCAAGGAGATGTGTATTATGATATGTCTGGCACCTATTTATGTATTTAATAAGTTTATACAGCTGCCCATCTCATACACATGCTTTGTTAACAATTGACAATGCACCAACCCTTTGTTTTGTCATTCCACTGTTAACAGAAAGAATGAGCCAGTTCTTAGATTTCCATATACGACAATCTGCATTCTGGATTAGTCCAGAAAAGAAAAGGTATTTGGGTGCTAAAGATTCCATGTGGTTTAGGAAATACTAGAAAAAAATGAATTATTATTTTTTAAATGTAATAACCCAGGGGTCTCCAACCTTGGCAACTTTAAGCCTGGTGGACTTCAACTCCCAGAATTCCTCAGAATTCCTCAGCCAGCAAACCTGGGAGTTGAAGTCCGCCAAGCTTAAAATTGCCAAGGTTGGAGACCCCTGCAATAACCAACACATGGCACAAGTTCAGAGAAAGGCTATTAAGATGGTGAATAGTCTGGAAACTAAGTCCTGTGCAGAACAAAGAATATGAATATGTGTAGACTATAGAAAAATTTACCAAGGGAAGATATGACAACATATCCTATATTCGTGATGGCGAACCAATGGCATGTGTGCCACAGGTGGCACACAGAGCCATCTCTGCTGTCATGTGAGCCGTCACCCTAGGTCAGCTCCACCATGCATGTGTGCGCGCCTCCTGCCGGCCAGCTGATGTTCGGGTTTCTGCGGAGACACACATGTATGCACAGGGGGTTGTGTGTGCATGTGCAGGCGGGAGGGGGGGATCACACACGCATGCACGGGGGTCATCCGTACATGTGCAGGGACAGGGTGTGTGGTACTCCCCATGCCCCGTTTTGGGCCTAGCAGGCCTCCCTGAAGCCTTCTGGGACCAAAAACAGGCCATGGCCCATTTTGTGTCCCAGGAGGCTTCAGTGAGACCTGCTAGGCCCAAAACAGGGCTCAAGGGAGTTGCGTGCACATGGGGGGAAGTGTGTGTGGGGTCTCGTGTGCATGTGCTGGGGTGGGGGAACACGGGGTGGTCGTGCACACATGCACAGGGTGCGGAGGTTGCAGGGGGCATTGCATTATGGGTATGGGCACAAGACCACGTGCAACAGCGTGCGCGCTTTCGGCACCCAAGGAAAAAAATGTTAGCCATCACTGTCCTATATGTTTGGAATTGTATAGCAAGCATCAAATTGGGCACTAGATTTTCAGTCTTTGACCAAAGCTTTGACTGTGCTTTCTCCTTATGTCGGTTACAGCTGTTGCAAAAAGATATATTCTGCAAAAAAGAACCTGCCCCAAAGGAATGGGGCAGCTAGTAGAGAGAGGTGCATGTTTACTTCTGCAGCTGCCTAAATGTATTTGAGGAACTACCAAAACATTAAGAAGGGTTGATGTACTTTATTAGCCGGTCTGCAGACTTGTTTTCAATCAACATCTTAAACTTTTATTAGACTTCCATCTTTGCATTTTCCATTTATGTTCATTAATAGCTGTTAACTGTAGTCAATGCTTTTCTACAGGTTAACAAAAATGGTAAAACTCTCTTAGAAACAATCCTATGGTCCAATATTTGTGATAATTGGATACTTCTCTTAATGAGAGAACAGAGCTACACCGTGGCTCATCAGTCTTCTCAGGGAAATAAACCTCTAGTATAAAAATAAAAGGCTTTAAAAAATATTTTTAGTCAGTCAAAGGTTTCTAACTGCATTCAAAGGTGATTGTACAAAAACAAATGGCCAGTTATATGTAGCATTCTAGTTAACTCATAAATCAAAATGTAAGTCATCTGAACTGTGATGTTGCAAAATCCAGAAGAAGTTTATTCCAAAGTTTTAGCAATGTTAAGTAATTTTTACTTAAAATTATTTTATTTACTTAGAAAATTATTTACTTGGAAAATTATTGACAACTTGAGGAGCACTGTCGGTCTTTGTGGACAGAAAACTGATGTTACATGAGAAAAAACAACAACATTTAAATCAGTACTTCTTGCAATTATTAACTCAGCTTCAGTCAAGAGACTAATCTAAGGGAAATGCAGACCCATATTTTGTAAGGTCATTTGAAAAGTGTACCAATGAAGGTCTGTCTTTAATAATGGATTTAGCCAATTGAAGCTCTGCACTTAGGTTTCCTATTTTTTTTACCATTCTCAGGAGCATGTGTTAAAATTTAACAGAATACATTTAAATCCACTTCATTCCCATGCTCAAGCAAATGTTTGCCGGCTGCTAGGATTATATTACAGTTGCTCCCTGAATCTGTTTCGTAATTTGGAAGCACAGTGGTCTGTTATGGTGTTGAAAAACAGTCTTTCTCAACCTCAACAATTTTTAAGATGTGTTGACTTCAACTCCCAGAATTCCCCCTAGTGTACCAGTTGGAGAATACTGGAAGTTGAAGTCCATGTATCCTAACATTGTTGAAGTTGAGAAATACTGTTTCAGAATTTTTCCTTTTTATACCTCTCTTCAGAATTAATGTGCCATCAACAATGGTATTAGGGAACTTTTCTGGGAGTTGGTGAGGAAGTTTTAAACTACCCACATTTTGTTTGCAGTTTCAGAACTGCTACAAAAAAAACTATAAACATTGTACAGTTTTAATGTTGCCTCAATATTCAAATTGTTATGCTGTAACAGTGTTGTTAGAGACTCAGATATCTAGTATTTTAAGCATATGTTCACTCAGGTTGGGGGGACAAGATATGGATCTGAATCAGTGGTGGGTTGCTCCCAGTTCTGTCCAGTTTTTTAGAACTGGTAGTAAAAGTGGCGGGAGGCTCCGCCCACCCGCCCGGACGTAACAAGGTATGCTCCCATTGCAAACCGGTAGTAAAGGTAAGTAGAACCCACCCCTTATCTTAATAGTTAATAGCTTCAATTTTTAGATGACCCAATTTTTCAGAAAGGAAGGATGCAGTGATTAAATTGAGTATGGATAAACAATCCTTATAATTTTAACTAAATTTAAGTGGCCACCACTAAACACCCAGGCATTTTAAAGATCTACCTTAGCAATAGCACTTAGACTTACAGTATATACCACTTCATAGTGCTTTACAGCCCTGTCTAAGTGTTTTACAACTTTCCCCAACAATCTGGGTCCTCATTTTACTGACCTTGGAAGAATGGAAGGCTAAGTCAATCTTGAGCAGGTCAGGATCAAACTTCTGGCAGTGAACTGAGTTAGCTTAGAATACTGCATTCTAACCACTGCACCATCACATCTTCTGGTATTTGAGTGGTGCATTCCTTCTTTTACAAACTGTTGTTCTCATAAATCAAAATACTCATTCTTTTCATGTATAACCTCAATTATATGAAATATTATTAAATGAAACCAGTGATTGAAGCAATGAATAAATAAATTATGGTAGAACTTTGGGAAATTAAAGTTTAGACCTTGCCAGATGTACATTTTAAGACTGTTTTTCCATTATAAGTCAGCTTTGATTTAAAACCATTTAACAATCAAAGTTACAACAACAAAGTTATTTATACCTGGTCTTTGCACTTATGACCATCACAGCATCCCTATGTTCATGTGATTCAGCTGCTTGGCAACCAGTGTGTATACAATGGTAATACCATCCTGGAGTCGTGATCACCATTTTTGACCTTCATAGCTAGCTTCCAACAAGCAAAGACCATGGGCGAAGCCAGGTTTGCGTAACAACTGGAGTGATTTGCTTAACTGTGGCAGAAAAGGTCATTAAAATCAGGCATGGCTCACATAACTGCCTTGTATAGCAGCTGAAATTTTGGTTCCATTATAGTCGTATGTCTAGGACTGCCTGTTTTTCACTGAGCATTGTATGTGTCTATTTTGCTTAGATTCACTCAAATTGGGTCCAGTTCTAAGGGGCTTGTGTTGTGACCCTGTAAGCAATTAGCAAGTACTCTGCAGAGATGAATATATTCAGACAAATGACTGACTTAATTCTTGGCTCCTCCCCCCTACCTCCATAGACACAAAGGTGAAAAAAAAAGTGAAAATCCCAATCCTTACAAGAACAATAAAACTTTGTTCAGTTTGATTTATTTACATTGAAATTCTTGATCAGTATAACTTTGATTTTGAACCCTTTAAATTTTTTTTAAATCTCATTTTTGCTTAATAAAAACAAAATACTACTACTACTACTACTACTACTACTAATAATAATAATAATAATAAATATAAATTGCATTAATAAACCCTGGTTTCCTTCTTTCCAGCCCACCCCATTCATGCAACAGATTGCAGCTGCACAAGAAAAGATCTTCACCTGGTGTGCATTTAGCCACTCCCCAAGGGTTCCGTTTTGCACAAAAGAGTCAAAGTTGCTTTAAATGATTATTCATTAAACTTAGATGTTGACCACCTCCCTACCCAAAACTTCTCTGAACAGCTTGCAAAGTAGTAAAAATAGAAGTATAAAAAGAATTTATAGATATATAAAAAGGTAAAGGTTCCCCTTGCACATATGTGCTAGTAGTTCTGACTCTAGAGCTCTCCGTTTCTAAGCCGAAGAGCCAGCGCTGTCCGAAGACGTCTCCATGGTCATGCGGCCGGCATGACTAAATGCCAAAGGCACACGGAATGCTGTTTCTTCCCATCAAAAGTGGTCCCTATTTTTGTACTTGCATTTTTTACGTGCTTTCGAACTGCTTGGTTGGCAGAAGCTGGGACAAGTGACGGGCGCTCACCCCATTACACAGCACTAGGGATTCGAACCATTGAACTGCCGACCTTTCGATTGACAAGCTCAGCATCTTAGCCACTGAGCCACTGTGTCCTTAGATATATAAGAACAATTAAAATCACAAGGATTAAATGTAGACCAAAATCCACAGGCTCAAATGCAGTATTGGCGGTGTCTTCTCTATTACTGCATCAGCCACCTCTAGCCAAAAGTATCTTGATTGGGAACCCATGCAGAGCCAGGTTTTAAGGCCCTTCTGGAAGGCCAGAACGGAAGGGTTGGGACAGATCTCACCTCTGGTGGCAAGATGTTCCAAAAGGCAGGGACTCTGGCAGAAAAGACTCTTTTTCTCTTAGAAACCACCAGCTGGAAATTCCTTGGTTGATGGGCCCTTCTGTCAGAACAGTTGGGGGAGGCCAATCTCATTGGGGAAGATAAATCATGCCATAAAGGGCTTTAATCAAGGTTGAATTGGACCCCAAAAGATTAGCAACCAGTGCAGCTCACATAACAGTGGTGTTACCATGTACTTCCTAGGAATCTCCATAAAATAGTATAAGGGCTTGAAACATCTCATTCTATTATATATATGCAAAGTAAGTCATCTTTAAAAACCAAAATGGATGTAACCTCTCTGCCAAAATGCAGCCCTTGTGCCCAGAAAATCATTAGGTATGTCCACAACTGCAAGAGATATCAAATAGAAATATGCCAGCCTGCTGTTCTATTGGAGATAGGTTTAGACTAGAAAAAGTGGGGGTTACTATCTTCCCGTCAAATTCATATTAAACTCAAATTTCCCACTAAGAAGCCCAGTAATTGAAGCAAAGGAAACATCTGTTTCAGGAGGCTTGCGTCTGCAGAAAAAAAGGACAATATTTAGGCAAAGTGCTAAATTCAATTTCTCTTATATAGTACTAAAGTTTCTGCTCATGTCTTTTTACTCCATTCTTCAGAATGTGTTCATGAAATTATGACATTTCCACAGTCTTTTCCATAATTTGGTTCATTAACTTGAAACCTCTCCAGTCTCTTCTCAAAGAAGATGAAAGATAACCTTTTTTCATAGTCATCTTGTCTGGAGCCTTATATTTTATTTGGGGTTTAGTTTCTTCTTTATCTGAGTTACTATATATATATTTTCCATGAACATGAGAGCTTTGTAACTTAGCCCCTTCAGTACCAAGAGTTTGTATTTTAGTAACTGAAGCTAAAGTGTTTTTATTTTACCTTTTCCTTCTAAAAATGATTTTGTTTTCTGTGTGATAACTCTGCAGTATTCAGTCTCCAGCCCTAGCAACTGTTAGTATAACACCCAAACGTCAGAAGGCTGCTGTTCCTTCCCGTTTCCCCAAAACATATTTTTCCCCCATTTATTTATTTATTTGTTTGTTTGTTTGTTTGTTTATTTATTTATTAAATTTCTATACCGCCCTCCTCCCGAAGGACTCAGGGTGGTGTACAGCCAGAATAAAAACATAAATATAAACATTAAAAACAATCTAAAATACAATATAAATTTGGCCTTGGAAGAAACTTCATCTGTATAATTTTAGGAGCCTTTGTGAGATTAGATCAAGTCCTATCTAAGCCATCTGTGAGATGAAATTGGCAAAGCCTTTCTGAAGAGCATTTGGTTTGGCATGCATAGGGGACGGTAGTGTATTTGGGGTGCTCACTGTATATCTGCCTTTCTGTATGCTAGTTTTATTGTATTTGCAAGCTGCCAAGAGTTGGATAGAGTGTGGAAAAATACCATGTTTCCCCAAAAATAAGACCCTGTCTTATATTTTTTTGAACCCTGAAATAAGCACTTGGCCTTATTGCCATGTACTCAAAAGCCCAATTGGGCTTATTATCAGGGCATGTCTTATTTTGGGGGAAACAGGGTAGAAATCAAATAAAGAGCCCTTAGTTAACAGGACTAGGAAAAAACAATTACTTGACTGTTACATGATTTTGCGTATCGAAAATACATCAAACTGTGTAATTTTTTAAAACTATGTATGTATTTTCATATTACATACATAAGTGCGTAGTGAACAGTGTATTGTCTGGATCAATTTATTTATATACAATAATACTTTTCCCACTCCTAATTTCTATCTCTACTGTTCAAAAATACTCTGTATCTTCTTTTTCTTTTCTTTTTAATGTCTATCTGTCTATTTCTGTGCAATCTATTTTTTAAAAAATTACATCATCCTCTGTAGGTTTTTTCCTCATTTTTCCAGTACTGTGCAAATACAATTCTTGCTGCTGTCAAGACATGTAATATTAAGTATAAATTCCCTTTATCATACTTTTCAGGTATTATGCCTAGCAAAAATATTTCTGGTTTATAAATTATATGTTGTTTTAACATTTTCTCCAATCATGTACATATTTTTGTCCAATATTTCTTTGCTTTTACACATGTCCATCACATATGATAATACGTCCCCAATGTCTGGTTAAATTTCCAACATTTGGCAGATAGATAGATAGATAGATAGATAGATAGATAGATAGATAGATAGAGAAACACACATATACACTCTGATGGTCTGCTACTTCTGACTTTAAATCTTGCCAAAAGTGTTCAGCAAATTATAAGGTTAATTAAGACAGAAAGGCTGATGGGTGATTGACCTTCCTTTTATAAATCCCTCATTGTTGCTTCATTTAACTCTGCCAAGAAATCTTATTCACTTTGATGTTAATGTAATGGGATTAAAATAAACTTGCTACCCTTCAAGACTGAGGTCGCAGGAAGATTCATTAAGACAGGTTTGATTAACATGGCTGTTCTTCCTTGGATAAAAAGCCCTATTACAATGTTTATTAGTTCTGTAAGTTTTAGCTTGTTCTTCATGCATCACCTGGATTTTTTCAATTGCACTGGACAGTATTTGTGAAACCAGGACATTCTGGATATGTCAGACTATCTATTTTGACTTGAGAAAAACATACACTTTGGAAAGGATGTGCACTTTCTTTGTCTTAAGTGGTTTATATTCTGCCTTTGAGTACAAATTAGTCTAAACTGGCAACGTAAACCAAAGTCTGCTGCTCCATGGTCCTTTACATTAAAATGTATAGATAAGATCAGAAAAATGTACAAGCTTTAGAATACTATTTATATTCCATACCAATGGACCTTCAGTAAGTTCAATTGTTTTGATTTTATACTTTCTGTGTAAAATGATGATCGCTGTTTTGGTCAGGGTAGATACAAGGGAATTTTGAGAATATGTTGGGAGCATTGTCACAAGATGGCTGCAAAGAATTGGGGCCAATCTGTTAATGAAATGATGTGGTCAGTCATAAATGCTGAATTGGTTGAAGGCAAATGGGTAAACTCTCCCTATTTGTCTTCAACAAAATACCTTTTAATTCCTAGAATGGTAATTAGTTCACCTTATCTTTATCGGTCTATGTTCTTGAGGCAGTCTGACACACTTGTAAATAAAGAAATGGACCCTTCTTTTTCATATTGTTTAACAATGCCTATAGAAAAGTACCCCCCCCCCAACCTTTTGAGCACCAGGGACCAGTTCTGTGGAGAGAGTTTTTTCTGCAGACCAAAGGGAGAATGGTTTAGGCATGCTGCCTGCATCCTGCAGATGGGCCTTCGCTTGTTTCTAGCATGCCACAGACTGGTGCTGGTCCAGAGACCCCTGCTGTAGAGCAGAGGTGTCAAACTCAATTTCATTGAGAGCTGCATCAGGGCTGTTGTTGACCTTGGGGGCCCAGGTGGCCGTGGCCGGCTGGGAGGGCCAGCTTGATGCCAGTCTCCGAACTGTTGATATGTTTCCTCTTCTCACTGGGTAGACTGGGCCGAAGCCACGCTGGCCCAATGTTTCCTCTTTGCGTTGAGTAGACCAGGCTGAAGTGATGCAGGCCAGCCCCTTACATTTTCCAGGATGCCCCCACGGGCCATATCCAACCACATCGCAGGCCTTCTGTTTGACGCCCCTGCTATAAAGTATCTGAGGGATCTAGAAAAATTATATTAAATAAAGAGTTGCTTTAAATGAAGTATTGCAACTGCTTTGCTTTGCAGAAGGCCAATGCTTCTTTAAAATGATTTTAATGAAACCCTTTCCCTTGATGGTAATAGCCTTCCCAAGGAATTTAAAAACTGCACAAACCATGAAGAATGGGATAGGCAGAGAAACATAAAAGTGGCTGCTGAATTCTCTCATTGAATTTGCACCATCCCTCGTGTGAGGTACAGTAGATGAAACAATCATCTGATCCACATAGGGCTTAGGGATGAGGAATGGAGACCCAGATAGATCTTATCAATTTCCTGTAGATTCACAGGAATGAATCCGTGAAGGCCAATCTGTTGCTATTTAACAAGTAAGATCTACAAGTTTCAATTAATGATGAAGGCAAATGCTCAGCCGGAGTCCAGCATAGCTGATGGTATTCACAGCCAGATGTTAGCTTTTTCTGTTGATGTATTAATCCTAACTTAATTGGTCTCCGCCTGTATATAAATGATTTGATTTGATTTGATTTTCCAGCTGAACAACTTTAGGTTTATTATGGCTTTATAGGTAGTGCTTGATTTACGTCCAAATTTTTTGTTGCTAAGCAAGGCAGTTGTTGTTAAGTGAATGTTGTTCCATTTGTGATTTTTTTTTTGCACAGTTATTAAGCGAATCACTGCAGTTCTTAAATGAATCATGTGGCCATTAAGCAAATCTAGCTTCCCCCATTGACTTTGCTAGTCAGAAGTCAGCTGGGAAGGTTACAGATGGTGAATACATGGCCCCAGGACACCCAAATTTTGATCATGTTACTATGGGGATACTGTAACAGTAATAAGTGTTATAAGTCACTTGTTTCAGTGCTGTTGTAACTTCAAACTGTCACTAAAAGAATGGTTGTAAGTTGAGGATACCTGTATATTTAAATGCCAAACTTGTTAGATTTTGCAGTTTCTATTATTCCTGATTTTTCCAGTGAACTATTAGCTCTATTGTTCTATAGTATATGTACATACACACATACATTACCTTTGGTCAAAAAGTTTCACATGTTGGAAGTAGCAATTTTATATTTTATATTTCTATTGACGTTTCTTTTTTTCCTCCACCTTGGTGCCTACTGCTATGTGGATAAACTTACGTTGGTGAATGGCTAATGCTGTTTTTGACCAAGGATATAAGCTGCTAAGGAATTTTGTGTTTCAGGTTGCATATTTTCTTCTCCTTAAGAGACAAGGGGCTCACATATTCTCGGCTTTAAATAGTAGCAGCTTTAAAGGGAAAATAGAGGCCTAATTTATCACCCTTAGGGCAGATTGCTCTGGGTGTAAGAATCATATAATCTATATTGATCTAATACTTTCTTTAATCCCTTTTAAATAATCACTTGGTGTTTGCTTGAAACCATCAAAGCCATAAATTCCCTGTATTTGTTTCTCTTCAAGTCCAGCATGTAATTACAAGCTTTGGAAGTGACTGGCTTCAACTGAACTTCAAAAAGAACGTCAAGCCATTTTAATCTTTCCTAGATTACATGAAAGTGGTAGCTGTGCTGTTTGAAGGATTAACTGACCGGCACTTTAAGCTGTGCCTCCTGTAAAGTGGTGGCCCAGGTTTCACTCATGTGTAAACTAAAGAACCCAGATTGGTGAGCAGATGATGCTAGCCCTTCAAAGCTGCATGCTTTGTTGGTTTTTAATGGGAGACCCTGATGCAGAAAGATTTGAACTATAACCTTGACCTCACCAACCTTGGATCAACAGAAGTAATTTGTTAAAGAGATATTGTGTGTCCAAAATCTCTTGCATGTTAGTTGCTCTGAAAGCAGGGGAGAGCCTGGCCACTTAATTTTTTTAATGTGATTTGTAATTTCTATTTACCTAGACACCAATTTTAATCATGTCTGCACCTTCCTTTAAAATACTTTCATGCTAAGAATAATCTACCTCTCCCTGTTCTGTGAGTTACTTATAATTTTTATTATAGGTTAGCTGCAATCATACATTCCATCTCTACAAGCTCACCAATTATTTTTGTACCATTCCTCCCTGTTTTAGGGCTTTCTAGACCTCCCAGAATGCTGTGATTTAACTTTCCCAAAATCTCAAAAAGAAAGCATTGAAATCTCATAACATGGGCCACCTTGTAAAGGTACATCTATCGACACTACTGCTATTGTTATTATTTTAATGGAGCAGGTAGAAATCTGTGTGTTTATTTCCTGTATTTGGGGAGATTGTTGAATTCCGATATAAAGAAAAAATGTACCTCAAATTGTTGCTTCTAAGGAGGGAGAGGGGAATAGTATGTATATGTATATGTATGTATGTGTATGTATATGTATATGTATATGTATATGTATATGTATATGTATATGTATATGTACCATGTTTCCCCGAAAATAAAACCCTGTCTTATATTTTTTTAACCCCGAAATAAGCGCTTGGCCTTATTTTCGAGGAGGTCTTATTATTTTGGGTTACATGGAGCAAGATGGGGCTCCTCTTGCCATCTTACCTGATTTCCAGCTCTGCATTTAAATATTTTCAGGGGGAGGCTTATTTGAGTGCATGCGCTCAAAAGCCCGATTGGGCTTATTATCAGGGAATGTCTTATTTTTGGGGAAATGGGGTATATGTATATAAAGGGGGGGTGGGGGAATTAGACTTGAGCAATTTATTAATTTTTTTTCCAAGTGCCTCCCTGCTTTTCTATGTTATAGTGTATTTCTAACACTCTGGAATGAGCTGCCCTCAGCACTACGACTAATCCCAGACCTGCGCATCTTTCGTCGAGCCCTGAAGACATTCTTATTTCAGCAAGCTGGGCTGGCCTAACTTTTTTTTAACTTTTTTAATTTTTAATTTAAACTTTCTAACCTTGTAATTTTAATACTAAATTGTGGGCCAAAAGAATTTAATTTGTTTTAGACTGTTTTTAAATTTTGTATTTACTGTTTTATTTGTGCCTGTTCACTGCCCTGAGTTCCTTGGGGAGAAGGGCGGTACATAAATGTGAACAAACAAACAAACAAACAAACAAACTTATATATACATGTATTTAATTCTTTCCTGTTAATTAGTATAACAATAATCTGTTTTAATATTTGAAGTGAATAAATGTTGATTATCATTAATTAAGAATTGTCTCTAAATCATAATTTCAAACCACAGTGTAGGATAGATGGTCAAACTATGGTTTGAATGCAAACTTGCTTAACACCGATTAAGGAGGACTCATTCCCATTAACCACTTAAATCAAGCTCACTATTTTTATTCACCCCTGTATTAATAGACAACACTGTAGTTAATCTGCAATTTAAGGTTTTTTCAGCATTCCTTTTTTATTTTCTAATATGAAAGAAATACCAACTTTTTAAACACAACAGAAGCTCAAGTGTATGACCGTGCTGGTATTCTTGTGTTGTTTTTGAGGATATTTCTATTTTTGTCCAATTTTTTTTTCATCACTGTTGAAATAAAGAGATAGAGAGCTTTGATTACCATGACATCTCAGAATTATAGAATTGGAAAAAGATATTTAGGCCATCAAATCGAACTCTCAGCTTAGTTCAAGAATCTAAATTTAAAGCTCTCTAACCAAGAACTTTCTAGCCTCTACTTGAAATAATCCAGTGAAAATGAGTCCACCAGCAAACATTACAAACTGCAGCGACATCAACATGATAATGTGCAGGCAGCAAAATCATTATGCAAAAGCCCTAATGATATAATTGTGTCACCACATCTGATACAAGAACTTAAGTTATGGTGTTTACAAAATGTTGATTATCACCTGTATAGCCCTAAATGACACATGGCCAAGTTATTTGAGAGATAGCCTATTTCTACTTTGCCTGGTCATGTCATTAGGTTCAGCAGAATGGCTGAACTCAGGGTCCCCTCTATGAAGCAGTGTCACCTATTGGGATGCAGGATAGGTGCCTTCTGTCTTGTAGTTCTCCTTTCTGAAACAGCATCCCATATGACATGGCAGCATGATCCTGTTCCTCTTTGGCCTTAAGGAAAGCCTGGCTTTCCCCCCAGCCACTAGGGCCAAGATACTAAGGGAGCCAAGATATAGATTATATAAATTTAATAATAATAAAAAAAGAGGTGCAGTGTCTCAGTGGCTTAGTGACGCTGGAGACGATTTCTGCTCTGGCGGTTCGAATCCTAGCACTGTGTGGCAGAGTTACCTCCTGTCACTCTCTTCTGCCCACCTAACAGTTCGAAAACATGTTCTATGCAAGTAGATAGATAGGGACCATTGTGGCAGTGAGGTGGATTGGTGTTCTGTGTAGGCAGGGAGATTCCTGACAGATCTGAACCTTCTCAGTTACGGTGCCCATTTACAAAGTATCTCCAGGAAGGGAGGGGGCCTTGGATGATGCTGCAGGAAAAGCCACTTAGCTTTTTCTTTGGTGCGAAGCCAGGTCTCCCTTCCAAATATATATATTTGTTGTATAAATATGAAGCATATCTCATCACTTCCTGTTTCTTTGTCTGATATTGTACATGCAATATGTCTCTGAGTTGGTGTTTCTGCTGACAAATTAAGGATCTTTTTTCCAACTCTTATCTGATATCAGTCTTCATTGTCTTTATTTCTGCAATAATAACAAAGAAGCCTTAGCTTGCTTCTATGTGACTTCTTTTCAAGTATTTGAAAATGCTATCATGTGTCCCCTCAGTTTTCTCTTTTCTAGGCTAAACTTTCTCAAATCCTTCCATCTCTCTCTGTGGGACAGTTTTAATCCTCTAATCACCCTTACTACTTTTCTCTGAACCTGTTCCGATTTGTCTAAATCCTTCTTAAAGTGAGGTGCCCAGAACCAGACACAATACTTGAGGTAAGCTCTGCCAAGGTAGAATCAAGTGGAACCATTACTGTGTGATTTCTGTTAATGCAGCCAAAAATGGCATCTTTCTCTCCCTCCCTCCCTCCCTCCCTCCCTCTCTTTCTTTCTTTCTTTTTTTTTGCTTTGATTTATATGCCGCCCTTCTCTGGAGACTCAGGGCGGCTTACAATGCATTAAGCAATAGCCTT
>JANHZT010007654.1:78052-89803 GCA_032468215.1 Stegonotus admiraltiensis | reverse complement strand
GAGTCGACCTTGAGCCTGGTGGGACTCGAACTTGCAGTAATTGCAAGCAGCAGATGTTAATAACAGACTACCAATCTATCTTTTTTGGTAGCCTCTTCAAACCGATGACTCACTGATCCAATTTATACCAATAACTATTCCATTTTTGCCCTGGAGCACTATTTTGAGCTCATTCTTTGTATATTTTATTTCCGTCTCCAAAATGGACAATTTTGTTTTGTCTTTAAGATGCTTTCACTCCATTTAACATATCAGGCCATTCCAGAGTTTGGTTACCACATCTAGTTTTATGTAATCTGCATATCTATATGTACAATTTATAAATTTTCCTCCATGTCATCTAAGTTATAAATAAATGTGTTGAAAACTACCATATCAAAGATCCAAATATATGATGCAGTACTCTAATTTGATAATTATTAATGTTCCACTTTGAGTATGGTTTCTGAATCAGAGATGTATCCAGTAGGTTTCGTGCAATCCAGACTACATTTAACAAACTTGTAGTAGTGTGACAAATATTTGCTGGAGTCAAGGTATAGCTACAGCATTTCACAATCTATTAAGGAAGTTCTCTGATAATGTGAGCAATGTGAAATATATCATTTATATGTAATTGGTGTAATGGTAAAATAAAATCCTTATTCACTTTCAGAAGGAATAATTCTGTTACTTCACAAATGCATAAAACTTGGTGACGTGATATTGTGATGGTACCCACTGACTTCCAAAATAAAGTGATTTAAAAAATTAAAAGAGAATGGATAACTCCTTATTGGATGGACAAATTATAGAACTCATGTGTGTTATCTTGAAACTTTAGCTGTTTTGTTAAAAATAATAATAATAAAAAATATTTATGCCATGCCACCAACAAGGTGGTATGAATTTATGCACTGTTGCCTAGTGAGGTTATTATTTCTCATGCCACTCTCAGTCAGAGCATTTGAACCCATCCCCACAAGGGACAGCAGATTCTATTTCTATGAATATGTGAACACTTCATTTTCACTTTTGCCACAATAGAATTCTTATTTATTTTGAAGAGGAAAAAAAGGAATATATCTCCTTGCAGTTCTTCTAGTCTAACTCCCTGCTCAAGTAGGAGACAAATGGTTGTCCAGTCTCTTCTTAAAAACCTTCAGTGTTGGAGCATCCACAACTTCTGTACACAATCCTGTTCCACTAGTTAATTGTTCTCACTGTCAGGAAATTTCTCCTAAGTTCTAGGTTGGTTATCTGTTTGATTACTTTCCATCCTTTGGTTTTTGTTCTGATTTCTGGTGCTTTGTAAAATAGGTTGACCTCTTCTTCTTTGTGGCAGTAATGCAATGAAATCTCTTCAGACATACAGTGCTAGACTCTTGCCGTAAATTTGCAACTTTGTCTATGTAAAAGGGATAAGGATTACTGAATTACTGAGGTATGATATGAAAGCTTGATTTAATTATGATTTATTGAGTATGCCATAATTGACTGAGTTCATGCCTCAGACTAAGCCAGACCCAACACACCATATTATAGTTTAGTGCAATCCTGCCATTCACTTTGCAATCCTTGGAGAACCAAAGGTTGTGTAAAATGAGATGAAAGAGAAGGATCCAGAAGTAACTTGTAAGTCTGCATTATGTTCCCTGACCATAGTCTGCAGAAATGACTTCTCAATTGCATCTGGATGTATGCCTGAGACTGCAACAATCATCATATTTTAGTTCAAGGAAATGTCTGTTTTTAGATTGGAAATGTCTCTTTGAAAAACTGTTTATGAATCTGGTCCAGACTTGGCTTTGAGAAGAAAACAGCTTTACAAAACATCAGCTCAAAGCAGAACATTCCAAGCTTTTCCAAATGGCAGGTATATGTTTTAAGAGGTTCTTGAAAAAATAAAGTGCTATTTTGAAAAGACGCTTGACCTCTGTTCAGTAGCATCTGTTTTTCGACTTACTTTGTACCCCTTTGGATGCAATCCACAAAGCGTTCCAACCAGAACTGTGTTTATTTCAGGCAGATTTGCATGGAACAGCATTTAGCAGGTTGCACTTTTTTGCTTATGTCTACATAGGTATAACTAACCATTCACCTGGTTGTCAACCCTGGAGCCATCTTGGAATGTCTTCAGGGTTGCCACAGCAAGGCTGGCTAGACCTGTGGGAAAGGGAGAGGGGAGTAGGGATAGCTGGGGAAATATGTAGCCAAAATAACATTCTTTCTTCTGGAAACCAAAAACATTTTCACCTGTGGGGGTGGTGGGGGTGGATGGGAGTCATCTGGGTTTGGGACTGTGACCTGATTGGGTCATGTGATGGTTGTGTGTAATGGGGGGAAGAACTTCAGATTTTGAGTTGGGTGGGGAAAACCCAGGGAATCGGGTTTTCACCAGCTGTGCCAATATGGCATGCCTAATAAATTTATGCTTTGAGGAAGCTTCTGACCTTGCAGTTTTGATTTCATCCGGACTGTTACTTGGAACCCTGACACTGGTCATCTGAGGAAACTATGGCCTCTTAGTGACTGGCAGAAAATGTAAACTTAAGGTCTACTTTGCCAGAAAAAAAGATATGACTTTTTAAATCATTTTTATTGAACTCACTGGAAAAGAAATCATCTTCAAATGTCTCATCTCCAAAGGAAAAGACAATTTTAGTGGCACACTAATGGCTTTGGAGAGTGCATTTGGTCTTAATGTCTTTTTTTCTGCTACAGTTTTGACTTAAATATCAAAGAACAATTTCAGGAAGGATTTTCTTGATCTATTATTGTTGTCCAATATAATTTGGCTGGAATCACATGGAGATGACCCATATTGGTGCAACTGATATGCTACTGATGTGATTCTCCAGTCTGCATACAATCTGATCAGCATGTCAGCATTCCAAGTAACGCACCCATAGAAAGCAGAACTCTGAGGCAGGCAAATTTCTCAAAGAACAATTTATTGGATACATCATATTGGCACAACTGGTGAAAGTTCCTGCAGCTTTCACCTAATTAAAAAGTAAAACTTTCCCTGTTCCCCCAAGTCACTAGTCATGCTGTCCAGTCAAGGTGCTGGCCGGGTGCTTGGTTACTTCACTCCTCCTCTGGCCAGCCACCTGTCAGAATGTCCTTGGTTCCTACAGAAAAACTTTTTTGTTTTGGCCACAGAACCCCATCTAGCTATTTCTCCCCTCCTTGTCCCTTCTTCTGCTTTGTGGCAACCCTGAAGCCTACAAGATGGCCTCAGCCAGGTTCACAGCACATATTGGAATTGCTTATTCCATAGAACAGTAGTATCTCAGTACTCAACTGCTTGAATTTGGTACTTGATGCATTTTGATGCGAAAATGTTGTCCTGGTATTTGTAGTCTGTACTTGTTTTGTACTTGACATGCTGTGATAGGAAAAGAAGGGGGACAGCCATGAGGAATAGACAGAAAGTTAGCCATGCTGGGAAGGCTGCTGCTAAAGGAAGACGGGGATGGCTTCAGAAGGAGGACAGGAAGTCAGCCATGCTGGGAAGGTCACAGACATAGGAAAAGGGACAGATAGAAAGTCCTTCCTTGCCGAAACAAAGGGACATGTGGTTTGTTTTGGACTCGTTTTTAGTTATCATAGTACTCCCAGAATCAATAAACAATGAATATCAAAGTACCATTGTACTGTGTTCATATTCAAAAGGTTTAAGATTGTTATCCATACTAAAATATTCCAAGATGCTACATTTCATGCTTCCACATATGGTTCTCCCCATCTTCAATACTGTAATCAGTTAGCATTCCACAGCCACTGAGTACTTACAGTCCTCATCTGGCTATTTTTTATTATGAGATATGGGAAAATTCTTTCTTAAGGTAACATTTTCCTATCTTGGGTGTGAATTCACATTCCCAAATTCCCCCAGCTAATTTATCCATTATTTAGAATTCAAGATGCTTTTCCACACATTTGAATATTTTAGAGTATTCAACACACATACATTTTATCGCTTTGCCAACCTGGAATTATACCATGTCTGCCTGTGTTTTTCTGTTGTTTGTGGCTAGTAATGTTATCAGACTGTATGGCAATCACACTTAACTTTCTGCTTCAGCTGTAAACTGCAGAAATAGTGAACAAAGTTAGTTGTAATATCGACAATAACATTTTGTTAGTAATTTAATGAGAACTTCTTCTAAATTATATCCTTAACTTAATTCACTTGCATATTTTTGCCTTTTCCAGTTCTTTGGAATCCCCTGTTGTCATTGCCTTTTCAAGTCAAACCCATTTCATATCCCTGGACCATTAACCTTTCAAGAGTTAAATATTAACTATGATAGAATTTCAGCTGAAGTAGCTAATATAGAAGGTTATATTATTTAGTAGAACACCAAGTAAGTGGAAATCAGTAGAATTCAATGCAGCACAATAGGAATACAGTATATCTGGTATTGTGTGTCCAATAAATGAAATCCAAAAAATGGATGATTTCAGAATGTCTAAATAACTTTATTGTACTTAAATGTACATTTACCCATCCCACTTATTTTTTTCAGAAGAAGAAGAATGTAAGAATATGCCAAAATTAAAGAGATGAGATGAGAAAATAAAGGAGGAAATATAGCTAAATTTAGTGTTCTCCATATTTCTTCATGCCTTGTTACTCTCTCAATCCATTCTTGCTTTTATTGTATCCATATAATAATTCATACACTGCCTTTTATTCTTTAAATTTTTATCCTCTCTCTTTTTAAGGATCACTAACCACAACTGTCTTATTCTCCCATTCTCTCATCTAATCTGTGATTTCTTCATTTTTTTGTTATGCAATTCAGTCCTCATTCTCTTCATGTGATCAGACCTCATTATTGTAATTCACTTGAAATATTCACTTACTTTTTGTATTCAAACTACAGTGGTACCTTGGTACTCAACTACTTTGAAAGTCATCAAATTTGATACTCAACACATTTTGATGTGAATATGTTGTCCCGGTACTCATTGTTTGTTTGGTACGCAACACACAAGCTAGTACTTGTCAGTATCAGCTGCCTTGCAACTCACTACATTATTCCTTATGGGAAAAAATTGTTGGGTACATATCATTTTTGGTACTCATCGCATTTTCCCAAAACCAATTAATGATGAGTACCGAGATACCACTGTACATTTATTTGCTTCTTATTTTAGAGGCACATTTCTTAAGTATGCTATTCCTCCTACATTCAAATTTACCTTTGTGTTTTTACTGACATACTGAATCCTGAATCCTCATTAGCATACATTCATTCCCCTTAACAGACTGCATATCCCTCACTTCCTCTCAACCAGCATGTCTATGACTTCATGTTTCGCTATCTATTTTCCCATCTATAGTAAACATTCAACAGATGTGTTTTAGGGTTTATTGCCATTTATTCATTTTCCCTGTCAAACATAATTATCTTGGTTTTTCATGCAATAATGCTCAGAGCCAAACTCTTTATTTCATTGTATGATCTACCTGACTCTCATGGGGAATCCTTTAATTTCTCAAACTCCCTGCTCAATATTAAATCTTTTGCTAAGCATTCTGAACATGTTCATGTATTTCTATCAAGTATTGCTCTTACCATAACCAGCAACCAGTCTTCAACTTCACATTTGCACCAAAACTTCTATAATGCAAACCTATTCACTTTATTATACACTTACCCCACATCAACCAGTCAATAGTACAGGTAGTCCTCAACTTACAACCAGTTGCATAGTGATCGACTAAAGCTATGAGCTATCTAAAACCTGACTCCAAAGTTCTAACAGTCATCCCTTCCTCTGGTCACATGGCTGCACAGCAACCAAGCCTCATTTATGGCTGTTTGCATTATCCCATGCTCACATGAACATATTTTACAACAGATTTGGCAAAAATTGGCATTTCCAGTTTTGGGCAATACCATGAACATAGCAAAAAGTAGATTTGCACTTAATGACCACTGCAAAAAAATAAAAAAAATCATCAAATCAGGTCCATCATATTTTACAACCGTTAATGACTTACAATTATAATGGGAAGACTCCAGTACACTTTTAATTTGAGGACTACTTGTAAATAAACTTTTGATAATTTTCATACAGTTTTCAATTATCTGCTAAAGAGAGGAAGACATTCTCCCTGCCTGGCATGAAGTCTCAATGTACTTCCCAAAATTTTCACATTGTCCATTGAGCATTTCCATCAGAAAATGTGTGTAATACTTTCCAGGCACACTTACCAAAATACTGTCTCCCTGTTTTTTCCTTCACTTTTGCTGCCTTTCCTTTAAAGAGCAACAACACCATTCTCCACACACATATTCAACAAATTTCACAGCCACAACATATTTAACATTTCTCCAGTTACACTATGTATGTCAGCAGCCTTTTCACTTTTCAACAGAATTTATGTCTTACTTTTCATTCAGTTTTTTTCTTCAACATCAACATTTACCCCACTCATTTCAGTTCTTCTCTTCCCTTTCATAGGTATTATTAATTTAGAGGAAGCACTGCTATTTCAAATACTTTTCTCACTTATCTGAGTTCACAATGTCTCGTATTACTGATGCCTAAAAGCAGAGGATAGTAACTTGATGCCTTCTAGATACTTTGAAGTCCAGCTTCAGGGTTGACAATGGCTCCCACAATCCTTTGCATAGCATGGAGCTGGAGCCAATGGGAAAAAATTCTGATTGCCTATCCCTACCCAATTATCTTGGATTATGATTTGCAGATATCTATTCTAAAGTGATGTTCTATCTTCCTCTTCCACTCTTTCAGAAATTGTGAGTTTGGACATCATAGTCTGAAAACCTAGTTTCTTGCTATCATTAGCTACTTGTTTGCATTTTATAATATGTCAGAACTACCACATACTTCCTTGGGAGTTGTTCACTATGTTTTTCAGCTTGATATTTTCCTATTCATTTGAATTATGTTATGTTCTATGTAACTATGTTTTAATATGGTGATGATGATATTGTGGATGCAATAATAACCGTAAAATTTATAATAGCGGATGATAAGCATCTGGTAGATAGATACATGCCCCAAAATTTTTTTATTAAGAATAACTGTGAGCTTTTAATTTTAGGTTTATTTTGCAAACTCTCATTCTTCTTTGCTATGAAATCAGATTCAGCTATACCAAGTTTCCTTCCATACAAAAGTACACAACCCCCCCCCCCCCCAAAAAAAAGTCAAAGTAAATTTAACAGGGGTGGGATTACTTTTCAAAGCTTTCCTGTAACATTCCTAAGTCAAATTATAACTAGTGTTTTATAAACTCTAAAGCTTGTTTTGAGGATACTGTAATATATTCCTGTTTTAATTCAAGAATTTGCAACAACATATTTTCTAATATCTCTGTGGAATTGATACTATATTCATAAACCTTAGGCAAATTTGGGAGTTTAAAACTATTCCCCAGGTCACTTCATATTAATATTATAATTAGAGTTATAAAATTTTGATTGCAAAACCCTGGACAACTACTAGAAGGCTGCAAATAGGAAACTTTAAATAGTTTGCTGCCCAGAAGTGGGAACCCTAATTATAATATCACAATAGATTCAGTACCATTTTGTGTAGAATGTATGTCTGATGCACACAGTACACATTCTGATGTATTTTATATGAATTAAGTCTTCTTTCAATATATTTGTATTTATGTCTTTTTATAAAGAATATTACAGTATGTATGAATAATAGAGACTGTTTTACCAGTGTGATGTTTTCAGAATTTTCTTCCCTGCACCCACCCACCTAGGCATTTAAATTATATTATAAAGTTTATACTTTAAGCCTTAGTCATTCAAGGGACATTATACTGGGACATTCAAAATGATCAAATCTATTTCACCATGCTGTGAATCTACTCTGTTGACCCCAAAGCCCCCCTGTATCTCTCCATTGTACTCGAAGAAAAAACTCTTTTAAGATTTTGGAACAGAAATAATTGGAAGATTCTGGAGCATTATATCAAATATGAAATACTAAACGCACCCATGCAATACATTATGGAACTTTCCAGGTGTTACAGAATGCACTGATGTTTGATAAGAAGTTTAAAGAGAAAAGCAGAAGTGTGTGGGAATCTGTGTAAAGATACACAAATGTAACATGCCATAAAAACATGTATTGAAAGGGGTTTTCAGTTTTGCTGCAGTGTTTCTTATGTATATTTCCTTTACATGTGTTGGAAGAAAAATCCTGTCTGGTACCAAGCCGGGAGAAAAAATAAATAAATGGAGGCTGGCTACAAGAAAAGAAGTTCTCTGTTTACTTGTTTTTTCAGAAACTTCAGTGACAGCAGCATGTTTCTGGGGTGGCTGACAAAATAGCTGAGTGAGTGAGTGAATGGATCTTTGTAGGGTTCTGGGGTTTTGTGATGGAGATGCTCCAGAGGGTTGTGCAATGTAGTGAGCCTTGTGTCTTTTACTATTCCAGTGGTGGTGGGTTAATCCTATTATGTCCTAAAGGACATGTCCTGTCCTTAGAATTTGGGTGGGGGAATGTAAATTCTTAATCCCATCAGCTCCAGCCTGGGGGAGCTGTGGTTGAAGGCATTTTGTTTGTGAATAGATTGGCCCAGTCCTCCTGAATGGATACAAAATCTGCATTCCTAAAGGCCAGCTTCTTCAAGCTTCTTGGTTTGAAGCTGTTTTCCTATGGCAGGAAGCCTGAGGCTGCTTTCTGCCTTTGTTAAGGCTTTTCTCCATTTCTCCTTTGGGAAAATATTCTATCCTGCCTCTTTTTAATATTAAGAATAAAGAATATTTTTAATCTGGGGAAGAGGGGGCTTCTTACACATGCATCCAATGCATATTACAGGGGAATTGTATCTATTTATCCAGCTAGTTTCTGTCCAAGCTCGTAGTAATGTGTTTTGTTTTGTTGGCTTTCACCAGTCTGTAGATCAGGGCATAAAATATTTAGAAACAAATCTTTTGCTTAGAAATAGATGACTTTTAAATATTAACTTGGCTCAGAGAAATAAAGAAGGGGAGGGTGAGTGGGTGCTTGCATGATTTGTTTATCATTACCCTTAATGGTAATGTTTTATGATTCAGAACATACTCCGGCTGTACAGGCTACCCACCCATTGCCACAGCATAGGTTACATTCATATATTCCTGTTGGGCTTGTCCTGAACTAAGTTCTTCTTGTCAAGTTGAAATTAGGTGAACACAGTGCTATTTGATATCCTAGGGACCAGGCTGGTACATATCATTTAAGTAAAGAGAATATAGTCACAAATAACGTTTTCACTTTCTCAAAGCCTTTTGCAGATCTAACAAGCACTGAACATTTGGGAAACAGTTTAATATAAGACTCAGGACAAGTTTGCATTGCATAGATTTTAAGCCTCTTTGTGCGTTAGTTTTATAAAAACTGAATGGATAAGAATCCAATCCAGTCTATTTGAAAACTTAACAGTGTGCTCATAGTGATGCTATTTTACCACAAGAGCCCAGGTGTTTCCTGTCTGAAGTTTGGAATGGCTGTTTGGTTTTCAGTCTCTTTAGAGGGACATACTTTTTATATAGGTTGAATATGCAGCTATGAAATATTTTACTTTGCGTCTACTTCAGCAAAACACAAATGACAAGAATTACTAAATGGAGCCAAGTCATGTAACTGAAATAACATGCAGCTAATAAGCATTCAGAACAACTGGATGCTTTATGCTGTAACTCCTTAAAGATGGCTTCCTGGGGAATTCTGCTTAAAAGAAGCAATTCTTTTAAAGGCTGAAATGTTGTTTCAGTTGTATCAGTGGCGATACCAATATAGCTGGATGTAATATGTTGATTGCTTCATCTGTTATAAAACGGATGCTTCAGATTAGCGTAAACTGGGATTCAAATGTTGAAACGGAGCAGCCCTGCTGTTGAAATCTTTATGGGTGGCTAGCTTATTTTCCTGGCTGCTGTCAATGCACAATAAAAGGGTGACTGAAACAAATGCCTTCTCAGCTGTGGCCCCTAAGTTTGGGTCCCCTGCCTTTGGAATTGAATGGGACAACTTCAGTCATTGCACAAAAAACTCAGATAATTGTGACAGCAAATAGTAGAAGACAGTGTTACAACACTCATGTTGTTTTAATGAAATACTTACATTTTATTCTTTCACTGCATGTAGCAATAACCAAATGCAAATTTTCCATATTTCAGCTTTACTTATAGCCTTTTCCCTTTTTAAAAAAAGATGTTGATCAAATAGTATCTAATAAGCTTTTGTACAAAGTAACAAGGCTTAGTTGTTAATTCTTTGTACTTGACATTGTGTAATGGGAGTTGTTCTGTTATTCATAAGAATAGCATCTAAGCTTTCATCAGCCACTTCTCTTGATGGTTCTAACCAGGGTCATTTTTTATAGCTTTAAATTCATTATAAGGAAGCCATCTAGTGGCCATTTATATGTTGGCTAATATTTTGTATCTCACATTTTGAAATCAGTTCAGTTCATTATTATTTTTTTTAAAAATGCAAAACATTTAGACATGGTGAACAGTCTCAATCAGTATCCCTAGGTCTCTTAGTTATGCATGGGGAGAAGAAGAGGAAAAAGGGTGGCATGATATACAAACAGTGTCTGTAGTACCAAGAGGAAAAGATACAGATATGCAGATAAATGTGTTCTGCAGATACTGAGTTTTATAGGCTCTAAGACAGCTGTACCAATACAATACATGATTTCCTCACTTTTGAAATATGTGAATGTACCCTGAAATTACAAAAATCTGTTTCTTCAGAAATATAGCTAGAACTCATGAGAAGGTATTATCATTTTCAAGATTTTCTCACGGTTCAAATATTTGCTTCTCGTTTTACCATTTCTTCCCTCCCTCCCTTCCCCACCCCTGCCTCCCATTCTCCTCATAATAGCTGTATGAATTGATAAACCTATTTTCTCTGTGATATATGACATTCAGATGGATAAAATTGTATAAGATCACACTCTATGTAATAATAAATGTATTCTTCTTTAGGTACTCAAGGCTGCTAATAGACCCTGACAAGACAGTAGTGGAAAAAATAAACTATATACAGCATTGGTTTTTTAACCCCGGCAATTTAAAAATATGTGGATTTCACCTCCCAGAATTCTCCAGCCAGCCATGTTGAAGTCGGTCCATTTTCAATCGGTTGAGAAACACCGATGTATAGTGTTTTCATAGAATTGAAGACCTCCCAAGTAACATAACTTTTGGGAAAACTAGTTCTCTTGATCTGGTTCATTTCTCATTCCCACTTTGTCTACTATTTATTGTCATCCCCATCCTTCTTTCTTTAAAAAAAGGGGGAATGACAAATGTTTGTCCAATCTGTTCTTAAAAGCCTCTAGTGATGGAGCACTTACAACTTCTGGAGGCAAGCCATTCCACTGATTAATTGTTCTAACTCTCAGGAAATTTCTCCTTAGTTCCTTGTTCTCCTTGGTTCTCTCCTTGATTAGTTTCCATCCATTGCTTCTTGTTCTGCCTCCAGGTGCTTCGACGCATAGGTTGACTCCATCTTCTTTGTGGCAGCTTCTTAGATGTTGGATACACTGCTATCATGTCACCCTCTAAGCCTTATTTTTAACCTAATGCAAAGCTCCAGTAATTTCATTAGAGATTAAGATTATTTATTTATTTTTATTTTATTTTATTTTTATACCGCCCTTCTCCAACAGGACTCAGGGCTGTGAACGGCCAAGATAAAACATAGCATACAAAATTTAAAAACAATTTAAAAGATATTAAATAATTTTGGCCCACAATTTAAAAC
>JANHZT010007654.1:36931-50333 GCA_032468215.1 Stegonotus admiraltiensis | reverse complement strand
GCATTCCAATATTTTGCTTATTGTACAGTCCTCCGGTGGTATTTCTTTATCCTTCCAAAATTGTGCATAACTAATTCAAGCGGCTGTTATTAGTACTTGTCTTGATGGAGGTAGAAATCAATGTGTGTGTGTGTGTGTTTTCTTCTTTATTTTTTATTATATTTTTCTTAGTTTGTATTATCTTTTATCTTTGAATGTATAAACTTCAATAAAAATTATCATTAGAATTCTAATATTTCTTGTGATGTCTCTTTCCTAAGCTGGTCTACCTTGAAGGGCTGAACAACTACAGAGCTGGCCAAATTATCTATATGGAAGTTTTATTAATATTAAAGATAAATTTGAAATCATGGAATTATAGATGAAAGTATGGCGTAGTAAATCCTATCAAAATTTGTTACTAAAGTTAAAATGTCATTATTTTATTAGGTTGTACCAGAAGTTTTTATATTTTGGTATAAACAATAAGTGTCTATGGGATCATCTGAGATATTTTATTGATAAAATATTTACTACAGCCTTTTAACCTATGATATATTTACAATATATACCCTGTTTTCCTGAAAATAAGACATCCCCTGACAATAAGCCCAGTCAGGCTTTTGAGCACATGTGCTAAAATAAGCCTCCCCCCCCAAAAAAAATAAGCCCTCTCCGAAAATATTTAAACATGCGCAACCAGTCCCTGCCATTTCCTCTGATTAGGGTTAGGAAGACAAAGCTGAAAATCAGGTAAAACTGCAAGAGGAGCCCCGTCTTGCTCCATGTGCCCCAAAATAATAAGACCTCCCTGAAAATAAGGCCAAGTGCTTATTTCGGGGTTCCAAAAAATATAAGACAGGGTCTTATTTTTGGGGAAACACAGTATTATGAAGCACTCTTCTGTTGAAATATACAAAAATCTTAATTATTGGTTTTCCCTTCTTGTTTATCATGGTATAAGTAACAATCTTTCCATAAAAATGTTCTGAAAATAATATGAGATGGTTGTAATGTAACTTGTTTCTTGGAAAAATTAAGATTTCATAATTTTATTTAAACAGCTAAAGGGAGGTTGGGCAGGTTACTTGCTTCTGTGATGTGAACATAAAAAGAATGTTTCCAACACATGTTTCCAAAGGGTAATTTTTATCATTACAATTGGTTCATAAGATTCCAGAGAAAACATGAGAATATTTGATTGATTCTTTGAAAATATAACTTTGAAAATATATAATATAATCTTATTGAAACGAAAAGCAGATCTAAAACCTTGGAAGCTCTGGATGAGATACAGGAAATGAGGGGCCCACCCGAGATCCTGAAGGATACTATCTTGTCCACTCTGACCTAGGCTATTTTGTCGATATTGCAGGACTGTCCATTTTTATTTGCCTGGCTTTCATGAAGATGTAGCAGCTTGTTCTTAGCATTTCTTAGCATGCTAAAATTGGCTCCTGGATTGATCATCAACAGTTTTTTAATTTAAAATAAATACATGTGTAAATAAATCTAAAGATCTTTTCCCAGTTGCCCACTCAGAAATTGCCAAAACTTTACATTATCAGTGGGGCATTTTGTGGGTGATCAGCTGTGTAGTATACAGTACTAAATCATGGATAACATCTTTGTATTCATGGGAAGACCTGAGATGGAAATAGCATGGATCTGCTTACACATAAAAGTTGTAATTCCTGAATTGTAACAAAATAGCTGCAGGAACTCATTGTACTCGTTTAGTCACTGTCAATGACAACCGTAAACATGAAACTTTCTTGATTTTAATTGTGCATAGTTATATTGAGGAATAACAGGTCAAAGGAGGCTGGCAGGCAATGCTTTTAAACCAGTGAGGAGATAAATGTCCTGGTTGCAGTTGGATGGAGGCCATCTGCTTGGTGTAACTGTGGTTTGAAAGGCATCACTTCAGAACTATAGTTATAATGAAAAGCTTGACCTCTGCCTAAGTATTTGAGGACAGATAAAATGCTGTAGGGAGTGGAGACATCAGCCCTCCATTTCTGAGCCTCAGATTGATTGGATTCAAGCCAGCTTTTATCACAAACTTTCTTGATTCAAAAGAGTTTTGACTGCCAAACATGAAGCACACACAATTTCCCATTGTGTGTGCTTCATTTGCTAGCCAGAGCCTTAGGTTCAAAACAAATGCTTCCAGACAAATAATTCTTTATGATTATTTCAAATAGCTTTAGAGAGTGTGCGGGGAGATTCAACCATTATATTTGCTGTCAAAATTATTTGAAATGAGATTTCAGAGCCCATATGTTGAAGAAAGTATATTGGGTAAATACTAAAAGTAAAGGAAATCTCACTTAAGAAGAACGCAATCAAGATTGCTCTTCTTGGTGGCTTCACTTAAAACTGAATTCATTCCAATAGAGGGCAGTAGTGTCGCACTAGACAGTAATGAGTCTTGTTCCATGGAAGGAATAATGTTTTCCTGTTTCACACACACACATTCACTTTTACATGAATTAATTCCTTCAGGTAGAAAAATAATTAACTAATAGAGTTAATTCAGAATAAAACAATATTCCTACATCTACACAGAATAAGAAGGATTTGTCAGGTAGTCTGCATTTTAAATATCCTTTTGAAAAAGAGAGATATTGTAGCTCTGCATGAAGGCAATGAATGTCTGGGACGGGAGATAATATTATTCTTGAAGATCCCCATAATCCAAAAACAAACTTGCTGGTTTTGAATATTCATTTTTAATGCATTTCAAATATTTATTTGCCAAAACTGTTTGCGAAAAGTATCCTGCCTTTGATTTTTGCTAGATTCTAATCCAGTAAACTACTTAAATCTGATTGCACTATGACTAACACAAACACATGGTTTTGAGTATTCCTGTCCAGCATATCAAAGAGGATAAAACTGAACAAAAACTGCTGTTATTTACTTACATAGCATGTGTCAAATCCAGAAGGTTTCAGAAGTATTGTAGTTTTTATAAGAACAAATCTGTCAGCGCCACTCTATTTTTAAAAAAATTCCACTTACTGTGAATATTGCAACAAAGGGGGTTTTTTTACAAATCTTTCATTTAATTAATGAATAGTAGAGCTGTGCAGTGTTAAAAAGTGAATCAGTGGGGATATTTTCGAATATGAACATAAGTGAAAGAGCAACTTTAATTTTTTTCAGCCTTTTTCCTGAATCTTCTGCTTTTTTAGTGAGTCATCTATTTAAAGCAGCCATGTTTTTGTTTCAAGTTGAAATAGAAGCCTGAAAAAAGATGTAGCTGTTTTAAAGAGGTCTTATGCACCTGCTTCTTTGAATCCTAAATATATTTCGTGTCAAAGCATGTAACGCTAAAGACAGTAATTTTTAACTCATGCAATATCTACTTTTTTACAGTTTTATTAGTTTACAATATAAAGTGGTCGCTGAGTGCGACCCCTTGCATACTGGACCCCTGTCCCTCCTGGCTGGTTTATGCAGCTCGGGAGGTGACATGAAGTTGGATCCAGGCAGTGATAACGGCATCTTTGGAAGGGGGAAGTTTTCCTGATGCCTTGAAGGAGACAGTGGTCAGGCCCTTCTTAAGAAACCTGCCTTGGATCCAACCATTTTGGGCAACTTTCACCCAGTCTCCAACCTTCGCTTCCTGGCGAAGGTTGTTGAGAGCGTGGTGGCACGTCAGTTTCTGGTGGCCCTGGATGAAGCAAATTACCTCGATCCGTACCAGTCAGGTTTCAGGCCCGGTCACAGCACGGAGACGGCATTGGTTGCGCTGGTGGATGCTCTCTGGAGGGCTCAGGACAGGGGTTATTCCTCTGTCCTGGTCCTATTAGATCTCTCGGTGGCTTTCAATACCATCAACCATGGTATCATGCTGCGACGCCTCGAGGGGCTGGGAGTGGGTGGCACTGTTTTGCGGTGGTTCGCCTCCTACCTCTTGGGTCGTACGCAAGTGGTGTTGGCAGGGGGGCAGAGGTCGGCCATGAGGCCCCTCACTTGTGGGGTGCCCCAGGGGTCGGTCCTCTCGCCCCTTCTGTTCAACATTTACATGAAGCCGCTGGGAGAGATCATCCCTGGTTTTGGGGTGGGGTATCATCAGTAAGCTGATGATACCCAGCTTTTTATATCCACCCCAAACCAGCCCAGTGATGCCCTCAATACGATGTCCCAGTGCCTGGAAGCGGTACGGATCTGGATGGGGAGTAACAGGCTTCGACTCAACCCAGCCAAGACCGAGTGGCTGTGGATACCAGCATCTTAGGCCGAGCGAGAAGTTCCAATGCCATCTATTGGGGGCGAGGTGCTGCCCCTGCACAACTTGGGCATCCTCCTGGATTCACGGCTGAGTTTGGAGGGTCATATCACGGCTGTGACCAGGGGGCCGTTTGCCCAGGTTCGTCTGGTGTGCCAGTTGCGCCCATACTTGGACTGAGATGCCCTACACACAGTCACTCATGTGATAGTCACCTCCCGGATCGACTACTGCAATGCTCTCTACCTGGGGCTGCCCTTGAAGACCACCCGGAGGCTTCAGCTGGTACAGAATGCGGCCATGCGGGTTGTTGTGGGAGGGACCTGGTACTCCCATATTACACCTCTCCTGCGCAGCTTGCATTGGTTGCTGGTTGCCCTCCAGGTGAGATTCAAGGTGCTGGTGTTAACCTATAAAGCCCTTCATGGCTTAGGCCCAGGCTATTTGTCAGACCACCTGCAACCAGCATCAAATTCTCATTGCCCGGTGCGCTCTCACATAGGGCGGCATACAAGTTAAATAAATAAATAAATAAATAAATAAAATAAAAAAATAAAAAAATAAAAAAATAAAAAAATAAAAAAAAATATGAAAGTGAATAGTAGGAAAATTTAGGGAGGAAAAGGGGAAAGGAGAAGTGTAGGGAAAAAATGAAGAAAAGGAGGAAAAAGGTATTGAGGTCTAACTCCCTCTGGTGTTAACATCAAATCTCAACTTTTTACTTTTACATAATAATATAAAATAGCAATTTCTATAATAACTAATCCATCCAATGAATAAAACCTAAAATCGAAGATTCATTTTTTTCTACCTCAAGCACAAAGTCCAGAAATGGTTTCCAAGTAGAAACAAAAGTACTAAAGTGTTTTTTTTTTGATCAAAGCAGTCAGTTTAGCCATCTCTGCTAATTCCATCAACTCTTGCAGCCATTTATTCATTGTGGGATCGAAATGTCCTTCCATCTTTGTTAACTCATACAATATCTGTTTTATATAGAATGAAGCTGGTTTATCTATAAATACTGGTTCAGTGATTGGAGAATTGTTCTGTATTTCAGTCTGATCTTTTCCACTTTAATTGAAAACCAGACTCTGAACCTGGGATTCTAATATGAAAAGTAGACAGTTATCTCTTTCTTATGTCTACAGGAGATGATTATGTGGTAACTATTTCAGCATTAATGCCGCACAGTTATGTGGAATTTTAACATACCATATTTTTCAGTGTATAAGATTCACTTCTCCCCAAAAGTGGGTGGAAATGTCTGTGTGTCTTATAGAGCGAATGTTGCCTAAGCCCTGCCCGCCCACCAGCCTCCACCCTTCGGTCTCTGCCTCCCAGCAATTTGCCTCCTCGCAGCAAACAGCCTGGTAAGCTTCAGCACAGCCAGATTTATCATGAGCAGCTGATTGGCAGTTGGCTCTGCCTCCCGGAATACTGCCTATCAGCTGTTCCAGGCTGTGGGAATAGCCACCGCCCATCGCCGCTGCCACCTATTGCCACCTCTGCGTACCCCATTTTCAGCCTCCACATGTCCCATTTTTGGCCCATTCTAGGCAATGGGTGGTGGCGGGTAATGGTGATCCCCGCAGCCTGGAACAGCTGTGAGGTGATATTCCAGGAGACCACCAATCAGCTGCTCATGCTAAATCAGGCTGTGCTGAAGCTGACCAGGCTGTTTGCTGTTTGCTGCAAGGAGGCAAATTGCTGGGAGGCAGAGGCAGATTTTTTTTTCTTGTTTTCTTCCCCAAAAGCTAGGTGCGTCTTATAGTCCAGAGTGTTTTATAATCTAAAAAATACAGTAATTTTGGTTTCAAGAAGATAAAGATCTGGTGCAAATTTCAGATGAAAGAGTGCTATCTAAACATATTTATTTATATTTGTTCCTCCTTTCTCCTTGTAGATGGATTTATATAAAAATGTCCCTTGGAAATTATAATAATCTGGGACAGAAAACTTTCTTTTAAATATCATTTTCCAAAGCATGGAAATTTACAACTGCATAATATTGAAAGCTTCTGGAGATTGTCTTCCATCAGCTTAAGTAGAGAAGGACTGACTTTTATAGCAATCAAGAGCCTTATATGAGATCACAAATAGGCAAAGAAGATAACGTAAGTAAACAAATCAATCAACTTAATAAGGAACTAAGGACAATTTACACTGAAAACAGTGATGAGGCTCTTGTAGTATACTTTACCAGAAGCTATCAAAAAGTCCATAGAACAATTGTCCCTAGGCTGCTGCTGGTATCACACAGATTTGTGGTCTATAGAAATGACACTAAACAACATTGACATGACAGCAACAATGTGATGAGGGCACAAAAGCCAGGAAATGTAGGAACTGGAGGATAATTAAACTGATGATAGTAAGATATCAGATTGGGGCTGCAACTAGATGGCAATGAAGTAATATTCGTACTGTCCACTAGGATGTTTGCAACCCAAATCTTGTAGCCGTTTGGCAACTTAAGAGGAAAATGAAAATTCTGTTCAGCATAGGAGGATTAAAATTAGCATTAGATGTATCTTCGTAGAATTTGCCTTTGGTGTCATTTTTCTTCCATTTTGCCAGGGCTTCCAATTATTCATAAGTTTTAAAAAACCTTCCATCTTCACAAATGACTAGTCTCTAATTATAAAGAGCCAAACTCTAATGACAGTCATAAGAGTTTTATGAGCATAGGAAAGACCTGATAAATAGCCTTATTGATGGTGGAATACATTCTTCACATGGATTTATAGTTATTTCAGAGTTGATTAGGTTGCCCAATTTCTGTGGCTGATTAAAAATAATTTTGTATGGAAATGAAAAATCTAGATTAAGAAATAAATGCTATTGCTCAAAGACATGTATTTTTTTTTCTTTTTACTTTGTTTCCAAGAGTGGTCATCATCATTAAATGAACTCAGCATATATAAATGGTATGATTTATTACAAAGGAACAGCTGCTCATGTGTTCTGCCCTCTTTTCATATGAGAAATGTTCAGAATGAAAGAGAGTTAATTAGGCTATTGATACAGTCAGCCAAACGTACATTGCTCCCAACATATATGAAGCCACTTTCCTCAAACCCTCATAAGGAACATACATATTATAATGCAAGTTAATTTAAGAAGTAAAAATGTATTAAGATTAAGAGTTGGGTGCAAAATGAAAAAAGCCAAATCTGTTTATGCTTTTTTGCTTGAATTACTGACTTGATTCCTAGCCATGTGGACCTTATTTCATGGACATTGCAGTTGAATGAATATTTGTTAACAAGAACATGAAGTGTCAAAGTTTCTTGACTTATCCTCCCAACTGATATTATGGAACATTTTAAAAGTACACTCTGATGTTCTAATTTGTATTTCTGAGGGGCTGCTTACATGTGATACCTATTTTGTTTCATTTTCTTAATAATGCTAGAATAAACTGATGGTTTATTTCAGTTGCAACTGGTGCAACGTCATTCAGATCTTGGAGAGGTAGATATTGAAACTACATGGTGATGCAGCAAATGCAGAAGAGCGTATACACTATGACACAAGAGAGGGAAAATTTAGCATGCAATTTAATACGTCTCACTGAGCACAAAGTAGATTTGTAAGGTCACTACCTAAGAATGCAAGACTCAGTAAGTGCAGGATTAGACAAGTCTTCTCAACACTGTCTTCTTAGCACTTTGCCCAATACTTGTTATCCTGAGTAATACTTTTCCATGCTCAGTGTTTCCAATGTTTAAGAGATAAATTTCTCCTACAGAACAATTTCCTTCTTTGCATTAATAAATAGGTTACTAGAGATTGCGAGTCTTCCTACCACTGCCATAAATTATCTCAAAGCATGCAGATCACATTCATAAAAATGACAATATGTTCATCTTCATAATAAATGAAACTTGGAAAAGTGAAGACATTAAGTGTACCATAACAGCCAACCTCACTACTCTATCTTTTAGCGCATCATCATGGTGTGTCTCTTAACCCAGTGGACAGTGAGATCAGCATAGATAGCAAGCAAGATATGGGCCTCATTGGAGCATTTCAGCTGAAAGTTGTCCTTTATATGATGCAATATATTTACAATATAAATGTTTATTTGAAAGTACATCATTATACAACCTTAGATTATTCACATTTCATGTGGCTTTCATACGGAATATAAAATATCATTTGGTGAGCTAAGCTAGCAATCATATTTCTATAAGGAATACTATGGGAAAGTTCCACTTTAAACTCAGAAGTTTATTGCCAGTTTGGGACAGGCTTTTATCTGTTGCAATCTTGTGGTGTATCTAAAAAAACTGGTCCTCCATGTGTGTTAGCAAAGAAATAAACTTGCAAGTCATCACTATATATTCAGGGGGATGAATCATCTCAGGAATAGAAGAAGTGTTGCTGGAATTCTGGGTGAGCTCTAGAACTTAGCAGAGGTGTAAACTAGGTTCTAGTTCAGAAGGTATTTTAATTGCTAGAATGCCCACATTTTTCTGTGCCCCATTTTATCTTCACAACAAACCCGTATGCTAAGTTAAGTGATAATGATTGGCCTAAAGTCATGAAGTCTAGTTTTGTAACTATAGTATTAAACCATCTCTCTGGTTAACTTATGAATAAGACTTACGTAACATATGAACCAATCCTTGGTATGTTGTAGCATGGGTATTGTGCTCTAATTATTTCTTGTCGGTGCTTAACCTGAGGGCAAGAATTTAGGCAAAGACAGTATGAAGTATTTATCAGATGAAGGCAGTAAATCAGTATGTCTTGATGCATCCCAATAGCCAAGTGTGTTACAAGTGAAATTCTAATTTATAGGTTGAACGCTTGAAGAGAACTTATAACAGTCACTATCCATTTTGAACACATATTGTGGGCTTTAAAGGGAGCTGCAATATCTTCTTCTGTTTTATATATACATAAATACAGCATAGCTATACAATATTATCTGATATCATTAGGTGCTTTAACCACATTCTAATTATTACGATACTAATGGGAATTGAGGTATGATAAACTTTGCTATTATGGGATTCTCTGGTAAATAATGTGCCTTAAAAAAAGATTCAGGTTGTCTTCCTCCCAATTTTCACAGCTTCCAGAACAGTGTTTCTTGACCTTAGCAAGACCTTTAAGTTGCATGGACTCCCAGAATTCCCCCACATCCTGACTAGGATGCTTGGGAATTAAAGCCCACACATCTTAAAGTTGCTGGTGTTGAGAAACATTATTCCAGAGGGTCCTCGGTCTTAAATACTTTTGTACAACATCTGGACTCTTCACAACAGACTTTTCTTTAGTTGTAGCTGAATTCTTTTAAATATTTGCTGTTTTCCTTAACTTCGCTGCATAGGTTAATATTGCCCATAATAGTTGTGTTTCTGCAGCAGAAGTGTTTGGGATATGACTTACATTTAAAATGTACTTTTAATCTGCTTAAGTATGCTAAAAAATTATCCTTAGGGACTACAGTAAAATGCAGTTGTGTTTATTTGTAATTGCTTCAAAATGGTTTACAGAATTGTTAGTGTCTTTTATTATGCCCTGCTACTGAAGTGCTTGCTTGTTAATTAGAGAAATTTCAGCTGTCATAGGCAGCAATTATAGCCTCCATATCTTTGCCTGTTATGAATAGTCAATGAGAGCTGATTAATATGCATGAATAGCAGTATATAGTGTGTGCATTGGACTAAAGCAGGAGAGAGGGAGGGTTGTATACCGTGAGAGGGCGTGTGTTAAGGAAGAAGGCAGAGCAGTGATCAGAGCATCTCCACTCCGAGTCCGTTCAGTTTCATCTGATTATCTTGTGTGTGCCAGAGGAGTATTTGCCTGCATGCTTGGGAACAACAACTTTCTGGCTCTCACAGCAAATAAGGAAGACTCTTTTTCTGAAACATGGGATGCAGCTTGTGCTCTCTTCAGAAGCAAGAAGAACAATACAAATTGCTATATGAAGTTTGCCAGGTAATCCTGTTTTTTGCTTCCAATTGCAAGGATGAGGGTACATTAACTTATCCCGGTGATAACTGATGGTAGTGGTTGCTAGAACAGGGTGAAGGAATGAATGGGGAATTTTAATTGTTTTCCTCAGTGAGATTTCTTTCTTATTTCAATGGAAAGGTTTGGGCATCTTGTTTTGCAGCGTGCCTTCTGACAGAAGTTTAAATATTTGTTGAAATGCACAAACCGATCAATACACTGGGGGATGTTGTTCCCACTGGCAGGTCTTTTTTAAAAAAAAAAACCCTTCAGCCGGGTGAGCTTTGGTTAAGCTCTCTGTATAACTTTGGAGTAAAATGAATTATGATTGACAGATTACAATGGGAGCTTTCTATTTTCCGATAATATTGTAGTATTTGTTTCTACAGGTCAAGTGCATTGATTTACTTACCTGTAAGAATCAGATCAGTGATTGATGTCGGAGTCACAAATTGTGGGAAATAAATAAAATGAATAAATGTTTCCTCAAATACTTACCCAAGTTGTACTCTTAGATTCCAGAAATCTGTGAGTCATTGGTGGCTAGTTCTTTCAGAATTGTTTTTATACCATTTGATAAAATTGCTTGTCCCAAGTTCCCAGGAAAGAGGAAACAAAGCTTTTAATAATAATTAATCCTTTTTGGAGACTTTTTTTTTCTTCTTCTCACATTGGTTGCTCTGCCTGTTAAGTTCTTTCTGAAGTTCCTTCTGAAATATCCATTACAACCTACTGTAGATTTGTACTCATGATAAAGGGAGATGCCAGATGCCTGTCAAAGAAACCATAATTGTGAAAAGAAAAAGAGCTATTTGATAGCAGAAACTATTTTAACTTCTCTTTATGAAAAATATTTACAAGCTTTGACAGATCAAAACCTCCCTTTAGAAATACATCTCATTACCTGTAGGTAAGTAATGTGTGCACTGATTTTTATCACACAAAGTAGTGTTTTACAAAATGAAAACACTTAAGTAGTTTAACAACAATGCTGCATGTATTGTTAAATACAAAATCTGGAGGATTTTTTTTATATACTTGCCAGCAGAGGGTGTTATTGTAAATCATTGAGAAAGGTGATTTTTCATAGCATTCACAATGTAGTGTATAAAATGGATCTTGTTCTATTGCTGGCAGAAATAGAAAATGAATAGAATTGCTTTTTAAACCCTCCTATGGATGTATTGCCTGTTCTGAAAGATGCAATTAATCCAGAAATGATTTTGTAAGTACAAAAACAACATTGAGCTCACCGTCAGGATGCTTTACAATAGCAGTCTACGTCCCTTTTATAAACACTTGCACTGTATAGCTTGTTTTAAACTAAAGTAAGATTTTTTTTCCCCCTGTCATTCTGGCTTTAGAGGATAGAAAATATAGATTAATATAATGAAGCCTTGATCCTAATTTAGCGGACTTCGGATGCAGTAGACCAAATTTTCATTTTACATATTCTGCTCAAAATAAGAGATATCCATTGCATACAAATGAACTGGACAAGACAGTTAATTTTATCTTAATTTTATAACAGTCGTGATGCAAATTGTTATTTGTACCAATTTCTATGATTTGTATAGTAACATCATTATGCAAATTATGTAAACCACCATAATGACATCCTTCCATATTTAACGGACACTTGGGAATAGCAAATACCCTTTCGCCCAGACCGTATACTAAAAGGACCATTATTATTTTTTTATTATGTATTTTGTGGAAGGTGGGATTTTGGTACTTTAGGGGTGCATTAGAGTATCAAGTCTTTACATCACATGAGCAAACTTATTTATTTACCTCACTTTTATAGGGCCACCCACTTGTAGAGTGATTCTGAGCAGCTAATGGGGTAATAAAGCCTCACATCGCAAAATGGAATAATGAAGATATAAAATATAAACCACACTGAGCAGAAAACGTATCAATCATATATTTATATTTACAGTTGGCCATGCATATGAATTTCCTGCTATAGGGATTTTAAAATCTATTACTCATATAATATCACAAACAATCTTCAACTTTGTCTGGCTATGGAACAATATTTTTCAATGCAACAGATTCTCCTTCTCTGTATAACTTTATTATAAGCCTCTTATCTTAATTGGTTCCAGACAGTTGAGAGAACCTCTGGATAAGATTTGGGGAACTTGATGAGAAATGTGCTATAAAGGGTAAAACTTGAGTTTTATGCACAATAAACTACAATTCTCCCAAAGCAACAAATACAGCTGTGGTGGGCTGCTGCTGGTTGTAACTGGTTCGCCCAGCACCGTAAATGTGAGCATATCCATGCTCGCTTTGCTCACGCACGTGCCTGGCTTCAAACATGGCAATATAGGCTGGGATAGCATGGGGGCAGGCCCACCTGCTGGTCGCAACTACCGGTTCACCTGAACCGGCAGCAGCCCACCTCTGAAATACAGTAATTTTTGCATTGTATATTTTTTTCCAAAGTAGCCTTTCCCCCAAAATTCCTCTCTTCCCCCACACCCTTTATTTGTTGAGCAATTTGATCCACAATTACAGTATTTTTTGCTCCATAAGACACACCTGACCATAAGACACATTCCTGTTCTCCCTTGTGCTGTTTAGAGAGTCCATTGACTGGGCTATATCTTGTCCGATTGGTCCATGACTGAGCAATAATTTGAATAAACACGCCTCCTCTTCCTGCTTGTCCCCAGTTCTTTGCTCAGCCCGATCCATGAAACTTGTCTTTCTTTCGCTCTTCATTTCTGGACTCTCTAAACCTTACTTATTTCTCTAACCTTTCCCCTGCTGGCTAATTTTTCCTTTTTAGGATATTTTTAGACCGCTTAGGGGAAAACTGAGAAGCTGATTCTACTGCTGCTCAGCTGAGCCGTGGTCCATGCACTTACGACCGCCGCGGTTCTCGCACTTACAACCACCGGAACACTTTGAATTTCAAGCCTTTTTACTGTGAGTTGTTGGGCTGCACGGGGGGGGGGACCATTTCATCGGTCCTTGAGCTGTGGGGATAGAGGGGAGGCTTCATTCCGATGTAGCCCAGCTCTCCCACACTTCGTCCAAGCCGCCATTACCTGGGACTATTCCGTTAGCCCCTGTAACTGTGGTGGAGCTGAGGAGAGCTCTCAACGGAGCAGTTCGTCTGTTCCGAAGCTGATTACTGCCCTTATTATTATACTGAACTTGGCTGCTGAAGGTTGCAATGTGGGATGTTCACTGATTATTTTT
>JANHZT010007653.1:24923-36211 GCA_032468215.1 Stegonotus admiraltiensis | reverse complement strand
CTCCTATCCTTATTCTCTTAGACTGTACAGCTTTAGATTACGTACCATTTCATCATAAAGCTTTTGAATAAAAAAAAGTCCACTATTTTGGGGGAAAAAAGTGAACATAATGTGAAAAAAGCGGACTGTCCGCTCAAATAGTGGACACCTGGCAAGGCTAAGAAGCCTATTGACCATACCCACCCAGCCTATGATATTTTCACATAATCCATAAAAATAGTTTAAAGGAGGGGCATCAGACATTAAAACTTACAGCACAATGTTTTCCCTTTTTCTCAGTGTTTCTGTGTCTTCTGTGCCCATTCCCAGAAGTCACTGTAAAGCATTCGAAGGCAATGCTGGCAGCATGTTTAAGTAGGCATTCTCCTCCAGTGGTGGTATTCAGCTGGTTCGGGCTGGCTCAGGTGAACTGGTAGTTAAATTGCTGGCTGGCCCTTCCCCTCCCCTCCCCTTCCAGGAGTCCCCATGTATCCCATTTTGGCTCCCAGGTAAGTGCAGGGAGGCCTACTAGGCCCAAAATGGGACACAGGGTGTGTGTGGTGTCCCCCACAGCCCATATTTGCTCCCAGGAGGCTTCAGGGAGGCCTCCTATGCCCAAAACAGGGTATGAGGGGTGGTGCAGCCTCCTACGGCCTGTTTTTGCTCCCAGGAGGCTGCAGAGAGGCCTACTAGGCCCAAAAACGAAGCACAGAGGGTGGTGCATCCCTCCCACATCCCGTTTTTGCTCCCAGGGGGGTGCAGGAGGCCGAATGCTGCCTGTCACACCCACTGGCCATGCCCGCCATAGCCGTGTCCATCCAACCGGTCATTAGGGCAGAGAACCAGTTGTTAAATTATTTGAATCCCACCACTGTTGCCCTCTCTAATACGGTTGTGGGAGTATTTGTTTTTGGCAAGCTTCTGAGACAAGAATATTGCATGAAGCCTTGAACTGTATTTCTCCCAAGAAAATACCAACTGATTATTCAAAAGTCACTAAGTTTAGAAATGGATATAAAGATTACAACATTTGTTTAACAAAAAGTAATAGGCTCAAAAATAATCTCTTAGTACTCTCCGTTGAATCCTTCAGTATTCGTATAATTATTAGGTAGAGCTTTATGTAGTATATTTTACTCAAAATTTGTCTCTGTTCAATATGGATTGTATACATAAGGAGTAGAATGTTCACTTGAACCCCCAATCTTTCTGTAAGATGATCAATATATTATTATTGGTGTTCCATTATGGCTAGTAAATGGACAATCCCAAAGGCTAAAATAATTCTTTAATTCTTTTAATTGAATAATTTCACTGCCTGTTATGAAAAATACTGGTCTTCGTAATACATCCTCTGAATCCTTAGTGTAATTACTAAAGTAGAGAAAATATTTGAACTGGCAACAGCTGTTTCCTAGAAATACTCAAGAGCTGCTTTGCCAAATTTTCTCAAACCTGAGGAGAACGAGCCATTGTCTGAAACTGCCAGAACAAAAGTCTGTGTAAAACCCTGGCTTCTAGTTTCCACTTGCTTTGTGATCTCAGCATGAAACATTTTTGGCATTATAGCCCCAACTAGCAATTTATATATCAGTGGGGTCCTCAGATAAAATATGTGAGGTACCTCTAGTCTAGATTAGTAGAACTGAAGAAATGGAGCCAAGAGGGTTGGGTAGATTTAAGTCCATCCTCAGGTTTGGAGATTCACTGATCAATTGCTTCTCTTAGCTCAGTCTTTGTATTGTGGTTATGTAAGATGTCCTGGAGAAAAGATAAGATACAACCTATAACCTAACAAACTTCTTTTCAGCCTCTATGATGCTTGCTTGCTTTCAGCTGCCATAGTAACGGGAGGGGGAGGTATAATAGGTATTTAGGAGGGGGGAAGTGAGATGTCTCGTGAAAGGGAGGAAAACTCTCACTGTCTTCGTAGCAGCTGCAGAGAGTGCTGATAGCAGTCAAGGTCAACCATTCTGGCATACCAGATAGATGGAACCATCTGAAGAAGCACCCCACATGACACCTTGGGGAGATGTGGATTGGACATTCAACTTGGGTCCTTGCGGGGAGGGATTTGGGGATGCTTTCAATATGTAATTTTCGCACCTATTGCCTCAGACTTTCCTTTCCTTTCATTGCATTTAGTTCATACTCAGTAAAAGTACCTTTCTCTGCAAACATGAAGTTGGGGTTTTTCTATCTTGAGTTTTGAACGGAGGCACACCTGACACTTCTGTTATTTCACACAAAGAACAATAGTTTCAATTATATCATGGAAGGCTTTTGTATAGACCCAGGAAATAACTGGAGAGAGAGAAAATGCTCTTAGGATTAGTGCTTTTAAATATTAGCTCCTTTTATTTCTTTCAAAAACATAGCTACTAAGTAAACATTTACTTTTCTCCTTGGGAACTGACCTTTAGTATTAAGTAGAGGTCACCTGAATAGCATCATGCATATTTGAATGGTTATACAGGAGTTATTTTACACTGAGTTTCCCCAGGGTAATTATTTCAAATCAGAGCCAGGGAACTTTAATATCTGTATGCAATATGTATTTACACTTCATGGCAATGCATTAAACAAAATTCTATCACATTCCGTCTTTGTCTTTGTAATTTTTTTTTTCCGTTTCAAAGGCATGTTGTACATGATCAGCTTGCAAATTCCTAAAAGTGTTGGGAGGGCTTCTGTTATTGTTAAAGCAGACCTGGCAGGTGAGGAATAACAGCTAAGGGGTGAGGAAATAGCAAAATATAAAAATGGAAAGGTGTTCACAAAGACAGCAGGGAGTGGGGAGATAGAGTCACTAGGCGTCTATCTAAGTCTAATATTCTCATCATAGTTTTTGGGGCTGAGGAATTGTGTGTGAGTAACAGTAGTTGAGATCAGCAGCCCTCATTTCCCATCCCTCTTGCCAATACCATGTATTATAAACTTTAAGCTTCTGTGTGTGCACGCACATGCCTTCATGTCAGTCTTGACTCCTGACAAATGCCTGGACAAATCTCTGCAGTTTCTTGGCCTGATTTTGAAAGTGGTTTGCCCTTGCCTTCTTCTTCCTAGGGATGACATAGAATGAATGGTCCAAAGCAGGGGTGAGTTCTACTTACCTTTACTACCGGTTCACAACGGGAGTGTGCACACTTCTGCACATGCACACATCATCAATTACAACATCCGGGCAGGTGGGCGGAGCCTCTCGCCACTTTTACTACCGGTTCTAAAGAACTGGACAGAACCGGGAGCAACCCACCACTGGTCCAAGGCTATCAATTGGCTTTGTCCTTAAGGCAGGACTAGAAGATATGCTCTCCCCATTTCTAGTATGACTCTGATATGATAGCATTATCCAAAGCCTGAGAATATTTCGGTAGAGTCCTTAGGAGAAATAGGGCAGGAGGGGGTTTGAGTAAGTGTTTTGAAACATTAGATGGATCAATATTATTCATTTAAGGTGGAAAAAAAACAGTTCCTTAAAACATGGCCCCTAGAATTATTTCAGCATTTTAGGTCAACACATAATCTCATTGATTGGGCCACTGATTTCAAAAGAGGGGGAAAAAATGAAGGCAAAATCCTAAATAAATATAGTGAAAAGATACTTAATTACGGAACCATAAGATGGCTTCAGCCTGATCATGGTGTTGTTCTTCAGAAGACATGAGGTAGAAACCTCAGTAGGTATTGTAACTGAGACTCAGAGGACAAATTAATCCTGTTGTCAAGTTGTTAAATACAATGGGTGTGTGTGGAAGTAGCTACTCTTTGGTTTACTGACTGTATGAGCTTAAATGTACCTGCAATGAATTTATTAGAAAGGTTTAAGGATCACAAGTCTTCCAGCTGGTCTTTCCTTTGACAATATGGAAATAATAATATTAGATAAAATCTCCTTTGAGTGAAACTAACTTCATGGACATATCCATGTATGGGTAGTTCTTGATTTATCACCAGAGGTGGTATTCAGCAGGTTCTGAACAGTTCTGGAGAACCAATAATGGAAATTTTGAGTAGTTCGGAGAACCGGCAAATACCACCTCTGATTGGCCCCGCCCCCATCTATTCTCTGCCTCCCTGATCCCTGCCTCCTGATCAGGAGGAAATGGGGATTTTGCAATAACTTTCCCCTGGAGTGGGGAGGAAATAGATATTTTACAGTATCCTTCCCCTGCCATGCCCACCAAGCCACGTTCACCAAGCCATGCCCACAGAATCAATAGTAATTTTTTTTTAATCCCACCACTGTTTATCACAATGCATTTTGAAACTTGTTTGAAGTTCGATGGCACTGAAAAAGGTGGTTTATGGACCAGTCATTGCACTTATAACCATTACAGCATCCCATGGTCATGTGCTTGTGATCTAGGGGTTTGGCAACCAGCTTGCACTTATGAAAGTTGCAGAATCCTGCAGTCAGATGATTACCATTTGTAACCTTCCCAGCTGATTTCCAATAACCAAACTGAATGGGGAAGCTGACAGGGAAGGTTACAAGTCACAGTAATGTGATGTCTTGCTTAACAACAAATTATACATATATATGTTTGCTTTGTTCCAATTAGCTTTGCTGCTTTGCTACCGAAGTACCATCAACATCAACTGTCAGTTTTCACCGAAATAAAATTCATGTACCAGTTTACAAGGATTAAGATGGCAATCATTCCCAAAGGGCAGTAGTTTAAAACACCAGTAATATCCAAAACAATGCTTTTTATAAGTGTATTTTAAGACAGCAATGTACTGCTAACCAAATGCTCTATAACAGATGCAACATCTGCCAGGCCTATTACAAATTCTTGTATAAAATGAAATTAGTCACCAGGCCTGCACAAATGAGAAAGAAAACAATCTGAAGAAAGATATTAAACCATGAATTCTCCTTTATATTTCAGTTTTTCTCAATCAGTGATTTCTGGCCAAGGCTCAGAATAATTTGTTTTGTCTGAGCAGTGAGTTAGTAAGAATCTTTGTGAGATTACATTTTTGCAATGAAAATTACACATTTATCAGTGTATCTTTCTGTCAAGCTGGTAGTTGTTCAGAGAGCTTAAGTTTCTATTACTGATAAAGAACTGATTCTTTAAGTAAGGATATGCATTTATGATGGAATAAAGAAAGCATTGAACTGAATGGGGCTATTTTGGTTCAGTTGGCATTTGTTCCAAAACTAATGCTGAGCAGAACAACTGAGATGCTCATCCAGACTAGTGCATTCATCATATATACCGTTCATGAGTGGAAAAGATTATTCAGGCTTGTGTTGGCCTCAGATATCTCCTTTATTTATACTTTTCATTTTTTTGTAAAAAAATAAAATAGAGACTATATGTGTGTACAAAAAGAGGCTTCTGTAGCAAATTACTAAAAGGGAACCCAATAGTTATCACATGGAGTTGTGTAGTTTTCACAGCCCAGAGAAGCTAGAAAGACCTAACTCAGACCTAATTTCACTCAGTTTCACATTTTTCAGCTTTAAGCTTGTTTCATTTCATTTCCACGTTTCCCTTTTGAATGTTTTTCCCCAAAAGATGACTGAATGGATATCATCATCATCATCCCATAGTATTACAATGAAGATGGCAAAATGCTAAAAGGTAACAAAGCAAAGTCAAAAGTCCTTGATTCCTATTTTGTTTCAGCCCTTGCTTTTGATTCTAATGATATTGATGTTGACTTTGGCCTTGATTTTAATAATATTTTTATTTTTAGGTTTTATGTTATGTACTTTTCATAACTTCACTGAAGATATAAACAGAAAGGCAGGATATAAATGAAAACCATCACCATCACTGTTATCATCATAATTACTTTTGGAAGTGGCTCTTTTTCCTGCTTTCTTGATACCATGACTCAACCAGAAATCTTAGAAGGTTCAGGACAGACCACCATATGATAATTATGCTCTTTCCTTTGATGTTCTCTGCTTCCCTCACCACTTTTTTTCTGTGTTGTCTGTAGAAAAAAAATGTTGCAATGAAGCAGGAAAACAGCAATTTGTCTGATTAAGCAGAAAAGCACAGACACAGACATTGATGCTGCTGGAGTTCATGGTCTGGACCTCATCGTCTGCATATCTCAAGACCCTTTCCTATAATTTTGAGGGAAGATGAGTAATTGAAATAGCTAGTTAGCCTAGGCCAGTGACACATATACAGTACTTTTCTGCAACTGGAATACTGTCTCTAGAAATGAAACAACCAAGGAAAAGACTCAGAAGACTAGAGAGTAGCCAACAACAGCTCCCTTCTAGTTTCATTTGTAGCAGCCACCTCCCTTTGCATAATAGTAAGGTTGATTCTTCTTGAAAACAGGAAAAAAGGTTTGTAGAGTTTGCAATCCACAAACGAAACACAACACAAACAAAATATAAACACTCAAAAAAGGGAAACAAGGGGAAGGGAGAGAGAAAACCCCAACAAACTGGTGTAACAGGTTTCAAGCGTAGGATCTGTGATTCCTCAAACAATTAAGCAAGGACAATAAATGAAAATAGAGATCGATAACTATGTAAAATAATACTCCATTTGAACAAGAAAAGAGAGGAGGGGGGGATGAGAAAATGGCTATAGCTGAATTTCAGTGCTGTTCCAGCAGGTCATTCAAATATATGCCTCAAATAAAATAATGGGCTCAAAAAAAGAAAATATCTGTGGTTTGAAAAGAGACCCTGTCAGAAAGTAACATATCTATGTTATCCAAGGAAGAGAACAAAAGTCTCTACGAATGGTTATTATAATGATTCTAGCATCCTTTTAAAGCTGCATTCATTATTTGACTTCTAAACACAGCATAGCCCAAGGATAAATTTTGTTGAAGCTTTGGACAATTCCAGTGTATATGGAAAATATTTTTACCCTTTATCTGCCTGAATATAAATGTGCTCAATGCTTGCTCCCTTCAATCCCAAGGGAAGATATTTCAAAGAATTCCTGCCATTGATGTTAATATCGCTCCTGAGGGAAGTCCCAACATTGAGAAATTATTGATAGAATTTGGATAACTCTTCATTGAACTTCTCTGCTCATAAATGTGATGGAGAATTTGAAAAAAAATAATTTGGGTGAGATCAAACTGATGCCTTCCTCTTCTGTGTGATTGGTTTTGGCCACATAAAAATTGAGAGAATTAACTGCTTCAGGTATATTCCATGAGTGTTGATTTTTTTTTTCATTCCTGTATAAAGTATGTTATGCTTTACAAATTCCCTGGTATACTTCTTTGTTTAAATAAAGTTTCTCTCAAGATAGACGTATGACCAGAAATATTCTATCAGAAGATGATGGAGACTGATTGAAACAGGGCCATGGAAAAACCAAGCAGCATGAAATGTGTCTAGGTTGTAAAGAATTAAACTGTGGGATTTTTTTAATAAAAAAAATTACTTTAGGGCAGTTGCAAACTATATGTTTCTACACAGTTGTTGTTTTATATATTTTTTGACCATGTAGTGTTTTTTAAATGGATTGAGCAGCAGCAACATCAATAACAAAAAAAAGTTATATAAATTCAACTGATGGGCTACATCATATTTAAAAACCTGGATCATGTATATTGGTGAAGTAAATTAAGAAAGGAATTTTGAATAATGCAAGTTTAATTATGGAATATTTAGTTGCAATATGCAAAATACTACTGTGGGGAAAACATTGCTCCTGCCTTTATTCCCCACTCTCAATTTGCAATGATGTAATCTGATAACTGAATTCTTCAGAGGAATGTTTTAAAGTAGTGTTAGAAATGAAACAGCCAGGGAAAGCTTATGGAAGATTTTCTAAAATAAAATGTGGTTGCTATCGTTGATCTGTCCAAGTGATACACAGTGCAAAAGCCTTGGGAATGCACTTGGGTGCCTTCTTAATTCAGGACACATACCATGCATAAACTGATTAGGAACCCTGAAATATACTTAGAATTCTCTACACTATGAACCTGATACAAGCAATATATTATGATATTACAAGATATTATGATGCAAGATAATATATTATCTAAAGCATTCTCAACATAAAGTCTCTGGATAAGCTATGACATTGTCTTTCAAACTTGGCAAATTTAAGGTGTGTAGACTTCATCTCCCGGAATTAAAGTTCGCACATCTTAAAGTTGCCAAGTTTGCAAAAACACTGAGTTATACTGTTTCCCCTGCCAATCAATTAATATTATCCTTCTGGACACATCAGGTTGTTCAACAAAGATGAATGACTACATGCACTGTTTACAGTTGTACATATATCAGTTTGTACATGAACAACGTTCATAATGAAATAAACTCTTGACCCCAATGGAAATCACTGCAGAGTATAGTTGTTGTAAAAATGATCTGAATGGCAAAAAGGGATGGTTCTAGGAATGTTCCCATGATGAGCAGTCTGACTCAGGCTGTGGTATTTTCAGTATAGACTTTCATAAGATTCAAAAGCATCTGATGTAGCCCACCCATTGTGTTTATGTAACAAAGCTAATCCTTCAATTTGCAAATGCCTTAGGCACAGATTCTTAAAAGGACCCTTATGATGAATAGTTAGATCATAATGTAAATAGTTTTGAGACACACTTCTTTGGACCAATGAGAATCCAGGTGCAGCCCACCCATTTATTTCAGTTTTTATCTAAATGTGATGGCCATACAACAACTAAGAGATTGCACTAATTCTTTCAAAAAGTATAATTGGATATCATCAACATGCTGATGATAACATTCCACAAACTGGCAGATGACCTCACCTTGCAGTTTCATGTAGATGCTGAAAAGGAAGGAGGAGGGAAGGACATTGCAGCATTCTAGAAAGAAGGGTCCTAGGAGACAATCTCTTCCCACCAACCAACACTGACTGAAACCAGTCATGCAGAAAGGAAAAGAACCACAGTAACATGATGCCCCTGATCTCCAACCCACAGAGCTAGATTAGAAGGATACCATCATCAATGGTAACAAAGTCTACTGAGGGAGATCAAGAAGCACATGGATGAATCACTATTGCCATCCCAGCTCAATCACAGGTCATCAACAAGCATGACCAAAACTATCTCAGTACTGAATCCTAGTCTGAAATGGGTCAAGATAATCTGATTCATTCAGGTTTGCCATCAGCTGCCAACTATAGGCCAACTGTAGCTCTTCTTTGTATGCCGTATCAACATCAGCATGCAAGTTTCAAGCAATTACATCTTGCAGATCCAAAGTGCATTTAAATGGTTAAGATTTCTATTTTATTTAATCCCGGAATTCATGTTTTATAAATATTTAATTCTGAAAAGCATGCTTTGTAGATATTTTGTCCTAAAAGAAACATTTACATGAATGTTATTTCACAAATATATCTTTTCATTTGTGTTTTGCTCATTTATGAGGTTTTTTTGGAGGGGGATGAACATCAAGAATTTTATTCTAACATTTGGAGAAATGTGTTCTATGAAAAAATCATTGTACTCTGATCTTCATCTTAGTTCCAGGAAATGTTAATCAAGTCAGTTTGTACAAGAATGAAAACGGTAGATTGAATGAAATCTTCTAGCATCCAGAACAGCTCAGATTGTCTGTTCAATGCCTCTGAAAAAGACATAACTTTGTCAGATTCTGAGTAATGTTGAAGAAATAGAGGTTTGGCCCGATAGCAGCTTCGAAAATATCATTCCTCATTTCTTCCATAGGTAGAAATTATAGATTGAAACAAAATGCTGTGAATGTTCTGTCTATCCCAGAATTTATATCCTCCTCTTACACATAGGAAACTGAAATAAGATTTCCATTGCTTATTATTAAACATTCTTTGATAATGCAATCTGTTAATAAATTAGTGAGTTTGACAGTAGCAGATGATAAAAAAGATTTGGGAGTGAATCTGCTTTCAAGGATCCAATATTCCTGCAAGGAATATTGTAGGCAAAACATTTAGTAAAGCTCCACAAATTTATCCTCCATCTAATTTATTTCCAATTGTTGTTGTTAAAGGGAAACCTGGGAACTTTTCAGCTCATAAGAGGATTAATTCTGGTTTTGAGTCCCTTTTGAGTCAAAATTCTCTTCCTTTTTTTGTGGAAAGGATGTCACAGTGTTAAAGTGGGGTAGTGAGGATTGTCTGTAAAAGAAGCGATGAAGAAATGTGTTGACACAATGACAGTGAGCCATAAGAACCTTTTAATTGCTCGTTTTTTACCTGCCAAAGACAACAACACCAGAAACAAAAAGATAGTGACAGGACATTGTCAGAATGATCACTAAGTCTTATTTCTCTGCTCAGCTTGTCCAGCAGGACTTCATGCTTTGCTGACATGTTATACCACAGCTCCATCTTCTCAGGAGAATTATCAGCAAAGGATGGGGGAATGCTAAAGACGCATAATTACCTTCCCAGCACAAAGAAAGATCTTTGATCTCACACGCATCTCAGTACCAATTTACTTACTGTTGGAAATAAGCTCAAGTCAACTTGGCTTGTCCACAGGAGGCTGTTAAATAAATCGAATTGGGTACTTATCAAACTGGGAACTTTTCAATTGCTTCAAATTATTATGCAGGGACATATAATTTATTCTCAGTCATACCTAGAATGAACTGTGAGCTGGGATGTCACCATTGCTATGAAATCATTTGTCAGATTTAGAAGTGTGCCTCAATCTCAAACCTCACCTCGGCTGGTTTTACAGGGGATAGATTTAATAGAGTTTAAAGGGTTATGGGCACACAGAGTGGAGATTTGTGTCTGAAAGCTTCATCTGTTTGCTAAACTGAGCTGAGACTATATTACGTATCACTAGGTGATGAAAACTAATAGTAATACAATAATATCAATTTCTATTCTGATTGAATCAGTCATGTTTAAAAGCATATAGTTTTGCTTTTCAGGGTTTTTTCCTCACTTCAGAGTGTACCATCTGTGAGGCTTTGGAAAGCTACTAGTAGTTGGAGCTGAACTATTCTACACTGAAACCTTATATTAAATCTTGGTGTATTAGATGAGCTGTCTATTGAATTTAAGATTGTGTTATGATTTATAAGACATCTTAGTCATGCCAAGGGAAATGGCATCCCTTTCAATGGAAGATCACATCTTTTTAGTAGTTCTATGTTATAAGTAAAGCATCTCTATACTTAAGCCTTTATTTACTTTGGTGTGTTGAAATTGAGTAGTTTTCAGTTATAGCGTCGTTTTCCTTTTTTAAATCTGGATTTTGTTTTTACTTCTGTAAAAGGTTCTGTCGTTGCTTATGGAGACTAATAGACAAATGCAAAGAATATAATATGGCAGGATATGACTTGGATTGGTTCAATGTTGAGACTGGATCGAACCCTTTCCTCCCATGGT
>JANHZT010007652.1:6339-20188 GCA_032468215.1 Stegonotus admiraltiensis | reverse complement strand
TAATCTGTTTACAGTCAGCATAGTGCCCCCCCCCCCAATTTGGGTCCTTATTTTACCCACCTTGGAAGGATGGAAGGCTGAGTCAACCTTAAGCCTGGTAGGATTTGAATTGCTAAATTGCAGGCAGCCTGGAAGCAGCAGAAGTAGTCTGCAGTAGTGCACTCTAACCACTGTGCCACCAAGGCTCTGGCAAGTTGCAATATATCATGTGACGACATGAGTTTAACATCCCTGAAGAAGAGCATGGGTACCCAACCTTTTGATTTGCCAGAGCCACAGTGAGTGAAAATATATAATGTATATAAATTGTATAACGTTAAAAGCTTATGATCTTGTGAGGTCACATTGCTAGTCATCCAGAGAGGCATAAGGCCCATGGGCTGCAGGTTGGATACAGCTGCTGTAGAAACTATTTGGCGAATTCTAAGAGAAAATAAGGCTGTGTAAAAAAAATTGAACTTTAGAATGCTGCAAATATAACAAACCCTTCTCTGAACAGATGTAAATGCATGTAAACAAAGCAGACCTTAATGAGGATCATGTGAGCAAATATATAGGTTCTCATATAAATATAGGTTTCCCTGTATGTTTTTTAGTTATTTTATATTTGATGCATGGTAAAATATTTTAAATACTGGTCTTTGCCTGTAAGTAATTTCATATATAGAATCAAAACTTGAACAAATGGGGGGGAAAATCAGAAATGTTGAAAAGGCCTTTCAGACCATGAGGCCCTAAGGCGGACCTGGGCATTTAACGACCCCAAGTCCACATCTGGCCTTTTGGCTGTCCTTGTCTGGCCCATGAGAGGTCAATTGGAAATTAGATATTAAATATAAACAAGCCTGCCACACGGGCAAGAGAAGCTAGGTTAACTTCATCTTTGCAGTCACTGTGCATTCCCTCAGTTGGCTGCTGGAAGCAGAAAAGTGAGAAGTGTTTTTTTTTATGCCTGCAGTGCTCACACCTTGCAGCCTGAGAAGGGGCAGTGGTCATCTTGTGAGGGGACCTGGGCTTTATCTCAAAGCAGGAGCTTGTGCATGAGTAGGTGGAGCACAGTCAGGAGCTATTGGTTTAGCCCTCCACAATACCCCAATTCATTATGTGACCCCTTGGAAAAATTACCGTATTTTTCACACTCTAAGACACATTTTCCTCCCAAAAAAGTGGGTGGAAATGTCTATGTCTTATAGTGAATATTGTGGTGGGAGGGAGGGGGGTTGGTGCAGCGGCAGCGTTCGCTGCTGCCTGTCATCCATGTTGCCATTCGCTGCCACCAGGGATCGCTGGAGCCTTTGCTCGGTGGTTGGATCAGCCTCCCGGAATACCGCCTATCAGCTTTCTAGGCAGCAGTGGCAATCCCGTCTAGAACAGTTGATCAGCAGTATTCCGGGATGCCAATCCAACCGCCAATCAGCTGCTTGGCAGCGAAGGCTCCAGTGTTCCCTAGCGACAGTGGCAGCTCAGCTCAGTTGACTGGTGGTGGGCGCAACAGAGCGGAGCCCTGACAAGCTAAGCACCGGGGCTGCGATAAAGTAGTGAAGCTGACCAGGCTGTTTGCTGCAAGGACGCTAGCCAGATGAAGCCCAGCATCCATATGGCAGATTTTTTTTTCTTTTTTCCTCCTCTAAAGCTAATGTGTGTCTTATGGTCCGGTGCGTCTTATAGTGCAAAAAATATCTTAATTGCTCATCCCTGCCCTAAGGTGTATCTTAATTTATATCTGGTTCTGTGGTTCAAACCATTTAAAAGCCAACTATCAGGAAATTAAAACAAGTTAGTGCTAAAAGTTAGAATAAAATGAGAAATTTGTAGTCCTTCAAATTCCTGAATTACTTCAGATAATTACTTTTACTACTGGCCAGTCTGCCTGGATCTGCCAGGAACTTTAATTCAGCTGTGTATGAAATGGAAAATATGTTTTGTCTCATTCTGGATATGTCTGATGTACCATTTCAGATTAGCCAGTGTAAGAGAAGCAGAACCCAGAATATTTTGGCTATTCCAGTTTCCAATAAAGCAAAAACCAGAGAAAATGAATGGTGTAACAGGAAGAGCAGATCAAAGCTGTGTACTTCTCTCTTCTCCAGGTGTTCTCAACACAACCTTGACTTGTATTTAAAACAAAACTAGAAAGATTTCTCAACCAGATGTTTGATAGAACATAGGGAAAACTTCCACCTATACAATTCTTGTTTTGGAAGAACAAGAAACAGCTCAATAGAGAAGATCTATATGACCACAACAAATATATCATTACTATGTATGTAAATATCCTTTTTTAGTGACAGATATCAAAATGTATTATCAGTTGTTTCAGTTTAGTATCCAGCATCAATTTGTACATAAGGCAGTAGAGATATACACACAATATATAAAAACATACTGTTTTCAAGAACAACTTCCGTTTTTCTTTTAACAAACACTGAGTAGCATGAAGAGGTCCGGAGTTATTTTTCTCATTTTGTGCTGGTGGCAAAAGGATGTTTTGAATTTGGGGTGAAATGATGTTGGCCAGCACAACATACCTTCTTCATCAGGCAACCTTAACAAATGGAATCAGCTAGCTTTATTAGTTTATAACTATCCAATTAGTTTGGATACAATTAATGAAATGTGGATTAGTAATAGCTGTATTGTATTACTGTAAATAAGCCTTGAAACACAGCAGGAAGAAAATTCTGGACAGGTTTATTTGTAGACAGAGCTGCCAGAGCACTCCTAATCAGACCTAACTTACTGAGTTTTGGCAATCTTATTATATCATGATGTATCAGGTGAAAGATCACTGGAAATCCTGAGGAAAAAGTGTAGATTAATATACTTCAGTTCCAGACCTCTACTGATTTCTATCTCTAGAGTTGTTCTGGAATTGGCAGCTTCTAAAAATAATACAACACCATCATTGAATGATACGATTCACAGGTGGTTCTAGTCCAACCGAATGCCCAGTACAGAAATCCTCATACAGGTAGTCCTTGCTTAATTATGCTAATTAAGACCAGAAACTCCTTAAACAATGTGGCCATTAATAAAGAAAACCCACATAATCACACTACCTAACAGTGGCAGTTTCAACAGCCCCATTTGCCCTGTGCAATATTTTCTTGAAGTATTATCCTCATTATTACCTAAATTTCCAGTGGAAATCTGCATAAAACAAAACAAAAAGGAATCTTTTATATGAAATAGTAATAGATAGTAGAGTTCTTGCAATAAGAATATGGTTAATTGGGAAACAGGTGCCTATCATTGAAAAACTCAAACTGATATCTTGAAAATATATACAAAGAAGGCAGACCAGGAAACTAAATACGAGATTTACATAAAAAAGGTAGTCCTCAACTTATCACCATAATTGAGCCTAAAATTTTTGTTGCTAAGCAAAAAAGTTAAGTGAGTTGTATCCCATTTTATGACCTTTTTTGCCACAACTGGTAAGTGAACCACCGCAGTTGTTAAGTGAATCATCTGATTGTTATGTGAATCTGACTTCCCCATTGTCTTTGCTTGTTGGAAGCCAGCTGGGAAGGTTACAAATGATCCCGGGACACTGCAACTGTCATAAATACATGCCAGTTGCCAAGCACCCAAATTTTGATCACATGGCCATCGAAATGCTACAATGGTCATAAGTATGAAAACAGCTTATAAATCACTTTTTTCAGTGCTGTTGTAACTTTGAACAGTTACTAAACAAATGGTTGTAAGTTGAGGACTACCTGTACATTTAATTCAATGCTGACATGTGAATGGCAAGAGACACTTAATTTTGGAGCTTAAAATTCTTTCGCCTTGTCAGAATGGAGAAGTTATTTTGTTTATTCTGCAGAATTTCTATGACATTACTGGACTCATGGAACTGAATTTACTTGCAACTAGGCAAATTCCCAAAATAGATATGCATACCTTGTGGAGAGCAGTATCATCACAGAATCTGTTGCATGGAAATTTATCTTTTGTGATACAGAAGTTGAAACAAACTTCTATGAAAGAGGGGTTAATTTTTCAAAATATTCAGTATATTCAAGCTCTCAGGAAGAAGCCTGCTCTTCTACTCTATTTTTGCAATGAGAGATATTCAGCTAGTCGATGATCTTACAGATTGAAACATCATTTGTGAGGGCACTTGGCAATTCAGTGTAAGATGAGAAAGGTCATATCTGAATTAAGCCACAGAATAAACAAACCTTGTTGAATCTTGGTCATTCTTCCCTTCCCTTGCTTAGTCATGAGGAATTGTCCAAAAGCTTCTGCTTTTGAAACTGTATGCTTCAAAATAAAATCAAACCTGATTTGGTTCAGATGGTATGACAATCAAGTTAGTCAGAAATAAAAGCTGAAGTATTTCTCCAGCTGTACAGAAATATGTCTAATAGTGGCTGCTGTAGCTCAGTCAGAACATACACAACTTCAGTTTAGCATGATATTCAAATATTTACAGTGAAGTGAACTCAAATTATTTCCCCATTTCACTTACCAGTCATAGAAGCCAGATGAAGCAATATTTTATGCAGTTACTAAATTAACAGGGTAATGAGTCAAGAGATTTGACAATATAAAATTAATATTAATTGGACAAACTAAAAAAACCGAGTATGTTATCTACACACATACACACACACATGCCACCCTTGAAACAGGAATTTCTCTTCGATTAACAAGGAATACCCAATAGAATACCCTACTAGGGTTGCACTTATTTTAACAGTAGTGTTGAACAGCAGTAGGTGGATCAAATGAGGCTACTCCTATTTGTCAGTTGGAAAAATGTTTTGTTTTTCAAGCATTTAACTGCTACAAAAGAAAATAATTAGTCTCAGCAAGTTCTGACATTTGGAAATAGCAACAATTCTCATTATAGGGAAATGTCTAGGCAGATTCTAATAGACATTCTGTGATATTAGCTACTTAATAGTGATATGCTTGCTATTATTAAATATCATTCTTGGAGGCCTATTAATCTGTTACAGCCACCAGAACCGCACATAAACAATCAGCATAATAAAAAACACAGCAATAGCAGCAAGCTTGGCATAGGTGGAACGCATGTTCAGATATTTCGCATCCTGGCGGTATTTCTTGGACAAACTGGACAGATTATTTGCCTTGGAATCCAATGCTGTTTGAAGAAAAGATAGCATGCAAACAAAAATATTATATTCATGAAATGCTAACATTATTTATAAGACAGTAGTCGTAGTTCCAACCTCTATCCAAGTGTTTAAGACTGACTTTAGTCTGAGATATGATTCAATCTTTCTCATTGAAAAGTTTGCTGGATGTTACAGGTTTCCCTCAAACAGGTAGGAAGTTTTGTCTTTGATAATCAACATTTTTTATTTAGATTAGGGACAATGAATTAAAATTATTGTAAACCACAAAAGAGAATTTCATGGAAGTCAAATTCTTTCATTTCCCTAGCAGTTATAAAACCTTTTGAAAAAATTCTATGGAAGGCTAGCGAACTTTCATAAACAATGGGATGAGGCACTGAGTTTGCAGAAAGGAAGTTTCTTATTCCCTCTTCTCCCCATCAACTACCCCCAATCTTTACAAGAAGTTTTTTGGGATCACAGGTAGTGCAGGGAGAATTAAAAAAGTGTATTAAATTAATTTAGAAGACACACTACAATTTATGCAGCCATTTCACAAATAAGTGATTCTTATAATAAGCCTATAAGGTTAAAAACATTTTTGTGTCTGTGTATTCATTCAAAAATATCTTTTTTTAGAAATACAAGTGTCTTTTGATGTAATTAGGTAAATTGACTAAGAATGATACTTTATCCAGCAAAATACTTAATTCAGAAGCTGCTACCATTAAGAATAATTACAATTCAGATAAATTAACTTTCATAAACATCTTTGAATTATGGTACACAGTAGTTTTTATCTGCATAAACTATTAGTTTTTGTATTCCAAAGCGTGTTTATCAATTCTTATTCCATATACAGTGGATATAAAACAAATCTGTTAAAATGCCATGTTTTTGAGATGTAAAAACAATCAGACTAAGATCAATCACTTCAGAATATTTTCCTCCTTTAATATTTAAGCTCTATGATTCAATCAAAAAGCAAACTGAAAATCTTTTAGGTGGAAAAAATAACAATAAAAATGTGCCATAACATTGTTGCATAAGTGCGCACACCCGTAAACTAATACTTTGTTAAAACATTTTTTGATTTTATAACTGCATTCAGTCTTTTATGACTGCATTCAGGGGTAAAAGCCTATCAGTATGTCACATCTTGCTTTGGGAAACTATGTCCTCTCTTCCTTGCAAAAGCATTCGAAATCTCTCAGATTGCAAGGGCATCTCCTGTGTACAACCCTCTTCAAGTAACCCCACTGTCAACTGCCCCATTGGTAAATGCAGCAAAAGAAACTCCTGGAACATTGTTTTTCCAAGAGTATAACTTTACTGGCAATTCCACAATAGGCACAGAAGCATGAATGCCAGTTCTGAAGTTTTTGTATGAAAAACAACATAGTTAAAATCCATTTTGTTCCCCTGGGCCACCCACAGTCCATAGTCCATCAATCAATTACACTCATTTTGTTTTGGGAACAGTCTGCATGCCTCGTAGTGTTCAACCTTGGTGTTGGAATTCTCAGGTTACAGATAGTGCACCTGCATTCTTCAAATCTCTCCCAAACCACTCGTACGTTCCTCCCCCCTCCCTGGTTTCCATTGCCTAGTTGCAAGCAGGGATGCATAGTGAGTCAGCCATGACACCCACAGATTTTCCATTGGATCAGGCTCTAGATATGCCAGTCCAAAACTTCTATCGTCTTCTGGTGAAGACATTCTTTTGTTTGGAGGTATGCTTTGGGTCATCATGCTGAAAGGTTACTTTCATGTTCAGCATTTTAGCAGAGGCATAAAAGTTTTGTGCCAAAATTGACTGATATTTGGAACTGTTCATAATTCCCTCCACATTGACTGAAGTTCCAATTCTAGCTGAAGAAAAGCAGTCCCAAGGCATAATGCTGCTGCCACCACCGTGCTTCACTGTGGGTAGAGTGTACTTTTGGTGATGTGCATTGTTATTTTTGCACCACACCATTTGGAAGTATGGCCAGAAAGTACAACCTTGGGCTCATCATCTCAGTATGACATGCTTTTGTCATACTTTATGTAGGTTTTTGCAAACTGGTTTGGATGTTTTTCTTTTGTTAAGAAAAGGTTTCTGTCTTGCCACTGTATCCCACGGCCCAGATATATGAAGAATATGAGAGATTATTGTCACCTGTAGTACCCAACCAGCACTTGCCAGAACTTCCTGCAGCTCCTTCAATGTTGCTGCATGCGCCTCTTGACAGCCTCTCAATTCTTGGTAATGTCATTTTTGTGCCATATTTTCTCTACTTATTGATGACTGTCTTCACTGTTTTCCATGGTATATCCAATACCTTGGAAATATTTTGTACTCCTCTCCTGACTGTTTCCAACAATGAGATCCCCTTGATGCCTTTTAAGCTCTTTTCTTTGCAAATCATGGCTTTTGCTATAAGAGGTGACTGAGTAAATGTCAAAAAAATCCTACAACAGCTGAACTTTATATGTGCTTGATCAATCACTTTGAAGGCAGATGTGTACTATTTAATGTCAGTCTGAATGTTATTGGTTAATTCTGAACACAGCCACATCCCCACTTATAAAGAGGACGTGCACTATTATGCATGTTATTGTAACTTTTTTATTGTTCTTTTTCTCCAAGAGATTTCAGTTTGACTTTTTATATCCACTGTAGTTGCTACTTAGAAAGACTATGTATGGTATGAAATAATTTTTATTTACCTGAAATATTAGCTTTTGTATTCAAAAATTTATTTAATAATTAATTCTTATTCTATATAATTTCTATTGAAAAAGCCCATATTTTTAAGTAGGGACTTTTGCACAAAGGGAAAAATTATCAGTACCTACTTGCTGTTTATTATCAATTACAAAGAGAACATTACCGTAGTTGCTTAATAACATTGCTACCTAACTGCATCACTTCTGGTCCTGTGTCATAATATTCATTAAAGGAAAATTAGTATTACAGAAAAAGCAAATGGGAAATCACTCAGAGAGGCAGGCAGTAACAATCTTGAATTATGTAACACTGCTTCTCCTAAATTATGCAAATATTGTGATGCTGGCAAAATTAAATTGCATGAGCACATAACAGCTGCCTTTAAAAAGTGGAGGAATCAAGATCATAGGTGTCAAACCCGTGACATCACACGGCCGTCACATGATGAATCACAACATTTTTTCCCTCTGCGGAGCTGGGGTGGGCATGACCTGCGCATGACACATCCAGCCCATGCGCCGCCAGTTTGATACCCCTGATCTTTAGGTACAGAGATGAAGAAAAGTGTTATTCCACCAAATCAGGCAATGAGTGTGTAGATGGGGGGGGGGAGTGTTAGGAATTCCTTCAAATCAGAGTTGAATCGTGATGACTGCCTAAACAAGTCCTTGCAATTTTCATGGCAAGATTTCAGTGACTTCTTCCTAGGGCTGAGCAACTGTGACTTGCCCAAGGTCACCCAGCTGCCTTTGTGACTACGGTAGAAATAGAGCTCATAGTCTCCCAGATTCTAGCCTGGTATCTTAACATCTACCTAGTTTTCAGTACAATACAGTAGGATTCCAGACTAAACATTGGATTCATTATTGAAAGTTTGGAACAGAAATGTTATCAGCCAACTGCAACAAAATTCATAATTAACCTACTGTGCTTCCCCAAAAATAAGACCCCATCTTATATTTTTTTGAACCCTGAAATAAGCGCTTGGCCTTATCGCCATGAGCTCAAAAGCCCAATTGGGCTTATTATCAGGGGATTGTCTTATTTTGGGGAAAACAGGGTATTACTGAGGCACATGTTCTGCCTTCCCATGCTTTATCAGCCTATGTAAAGTAAGAAGACTTTTGTTCTAAATATTTTATAATTTAAAATTGACATTGGAGAGAATATCACACCAGTTGATTGATGCAAGTAACATTAAACATCAATGATCAAAAGAAATTACATGTATTTAGAATAATAAAGAGTAGAAATGGTGTAGAATCACAGGGCTGGAAGGTACTTTGATGGTCTTCTAGTCCACCCCTACCCAAGGGAACAGACCTAATTACATTCCCAAACAAATGACTATCCAATCTTTTCTTGAAGACCTCTAGCGATAGAATAGCCACAACTCCAGGAAGTAAACTGTAAGCGGCTTTATTAGGGTGATCATAAAAGTTTAATAAAAATTTAATAGATAAGCTGTTCCATTGCCTAATATTTCTTATTGTCAGAAAATTTATCCTTAGTTTCAGGTTGGATCTCTCTTTAACAAGCTTCCATCCATTATTTCCTGTCCTGCCCTCAGGTGCTTTGGAGAATGTCAAACCCCACATCTCTGAGACTGCTCAAGCACTGGAAGACAACTATCATGTCACCTCTAATCTTATTCTTCATTAGGCTATAGACATACCTAGTTCCCTTACCTGTTCCTTGCATGAGTTAGCCTCCAGACCCCTAATCATCTTTGTTATCCTTCTCTGCACTCTTTCTATGGCTTCAGCATCTTTTTTTGTATTGTGGTGACCAGAATTAGATGCGGTATTTCAAGTGTGGCCTCGTTAGTTCAGTATAGAGCTGTACAACCATTTCTTGTGATATTAATACTAACCTTCTGTTGATGCAGCCCAGAACTGCATTGACTTTTTTAGCAGCTGCTGCACATGTCTGGTTCATATTTAAGTGATGGTCCACTAGGACATCACAATCCCTCTTACAGTTACTATTGTTGAGCCAGTTACCACTATAGCTGTGCACTTGCTTTTTCCTACCTAAATGCAGGATCTTGCTTTTCTCTTCACTGAATTGCATTTTGTTGGCTAGGGCCAACAATGCTCAAATCTGCTCCTTTTGAATCATGAGTCTGCCTCTCAAGCTGTTGGCAATTCCACACATTTTGATTTTATCCTTCTGTACCCTCATCTAGATAAATACTGATACGGTGAAAAGCAATGGGCCCAATAACAGAACCTTGAGGTACTCCACTGCATGCTTCCCTCCATGTGGATGTAGTTCCATTAAGGACTACACTCTGGATGCAATTGGTCACCCAACTTCAAATCTATCTGTTGGTACTACTATTCTACATGATTGTAGGAATCTACACTTTCAGAATTATTTCCATTTTCAGAAAGATTTTTAACCAAATTAACTCTGGTGGATCTTTCCTCATGAAGGTTTTCCTCAGACTCAGAAATAATGGTTAGGAAAAAAAGAAAAATTGTTTGCTCTCTGTTATGTAAGCAGAAACTTTTTCCCCTTTGCCAATTGTCCATAAGTCAAATAAAATGATAGAACACAGCAATAACAGACACCTGCTGCTCTGTCTGGTTTCATTCTTCAGCTAACATCAGCTTCCAGTTAGACAAGATAATTGCTTAATTGTTTAATCACTGACTAAAACAGATAGGTAGTGAACAAGTAGAAGGGCATGAACAGGTAAGATGAGTGGATTTCTATTAGGAAATATATTCTTAATTTTCTTATTGTCTTCTCTAGCAAAAAGAAAGGGTGCAAGGAGGGTAATTAGAAAGTGCAGCAGAATAAGTTACTTAATTTTAGTTGCCAAAGAATAAACTATTCCACCACAGACAAAAGAATAATGCTAAGGAAGAGAATGAAAGCCACCAGAGGGCCTGAAATGTCTTAACAGATGGACACTGAGAATTAGGCAGCAGAGCAGCATCTTTTTCTGTTTCCTACTCTCTGATTATGGGCTTTGCCATGTTGTTGACTATTTCCAATCACCCAGTGATTCCTACCTGCCTTTGCCTGCTTTTTATTTCTCTCTGAAAAAATAATTGACAAGGTACAACGTTTCTCAAACTGTTTCAAGCTGGAATGAACAAATGGATGAATTAAAAAATACTATTCAATAAGGAGTGCTATTGATGTATACTTATTATACATTGTCCTGACTACTCAGCATGAAGTGGTGGCATTGAAACTCAAGATTACAAATGATTTAGAACTTCTCACAAAAATTGTGATTTTCCCCGTCTGCTGGTTTGCTGATTTTTACAAAATAGAATATATATTTGCATGCTATGTACATGCAAAGTATGAGCGGTTATGCCCCTGTGATAGAGCTGAGGTTGAAACTGTGGAGCATGTTCTTTTCTACTGCCCTATGTATAACGCAGGCAGGACTAAATTACTGTCTCTCCTAGAAACAGATCTCTCTGGATCCAATGCTAGTAATTTGACCTTATATTGTTTAGGGGATGGCTCCTCACACATTACTTTTCAGGTTTCTAATTTTTTTAAGAGCTGTAACTATTAGAGGAGAACGCTGTAATTCCTCTCAGCCAAGGCTTCTGGTGGCCAACTGTTTATGATGTTACTTTTCCCACGTTCTTTTACAATTATATTTGTATTTTGGTCTGTGACCACAAATAAAAGTTGTTGTACATGCAAAGTACATGCTATTAAAATACAAACAAAATTTTTAAAAGTCTTCATATGGAATCCAAAACAGCAGAGCACATTCCTTATTTGTTTTTCTCAGTATGAATCTTTTGTTGCCTCTTGAGGATTAGAATGGTCCTTCATTATCTACAGGAAGTATTTTATGCAAAGCAGTTTGCCAGTTTTATTCTGCAATCATATATTTAAACGTCTCCCAAAATGGGCAATATTTTGCAAACTCTGTTCTGTGAAACTCAGAGCCGTGATGGTGAACCTATGGCACGAGTGTCACAGATAGCACGCGTAGCCATATCGGTGGGCACGCGAGGTCAGCTCCAGCGCACATGAGCATGCTGGCCAGCTGATTTTCGGGCCTTGGCCCACCAGAAGTAGGTAAACAAGCCATTTCCTGCCTCTGGAGGGCCTCCGGGGGGGTGGAGGCGTTTTCGCCCTCCCCAGATTCCTAGAAAGGCTCTGGATGGGGAGAGCAAAAAACGGGCCTACCATGCCATCATGTGCCATGAGTGGGGGGAGCGAGGGGGGGCACGTGTGGGGGCAGGGCACATAGAATTATGGGTGTAGGCACACACGTGACCTCTCCCCCCCACTCCTGGCACGCAATGGCAAAAAGGTTAGCCATCACTGCCCTAGAGTTACACAATAGTATGATGGGTTAGGGTGGTGGGATCTATATTAGCAAGGTAGAGCACAAAAAAAGTTCACAGAACAAGATCTATAGCCTGAAAAAAAATTGAAAACATCTGGTTTATGGATCCCTGTACCTGAAAGGGTTTCACCTCGTTGTAAGACTTCTTCAATGTTGGCTACCATGATTCTTTGTACATCTTGTAACTCTGTATTAATAGACCCAAGATTTCTTCTTGCACGGCTATCTATATACAGCTTCTTGGTTTTCTGAATATAAGTATCTGGAACAAAAAGTAATTGTTCATGTAAGAGTATTCTCTTTCCAAATTCTAAATCAATTTGTATTCTCAAATCATGCCATACAGAGAAGTTATTGCAAGGAATGGAAAAAAGAATGGGTGGAGGAGAAAGATAATTAACTGCTCTAGGAAAAAGTATAATGAACCTCTTTTCTGTTAATTTCCCTAGCAGGGTTCTGTAACTATACTGATAGCAAATATAGTCATTAACCACAATCTGATTATATCCTTGTTAATATATATCCAATGCAAATTACCTATCTCTTGTTTAGTAAAATAAAACTTCTCAAGTACAGATAGTCCTTGTTTAATAAACACTCATACAGTAACTGGTTATGATAGCACTGAATGAGGAGACTTATGACCAGTCCTTGTTGTAACAGCGGTCACATGATCATGATTCAGATATTCATTAACTAGCTCAGTTATGATAGCTGCAGCATTCTGCAGTTACATGATCACCATTTGTACCCTTTGCTGTCAGTTTCCAACAAGCAAAATCAATGAGGAAGTCATCAGGTCAGTGATTATGTGACATCATTCTTAACAGTCATGCGGGATTCGCATAACAATGGCGATCTGAACTGTCACAACTGCTGCCGTAAGTCATGTGATAATATGTGACATTGCTCTTTATAACCACACTGCCTAACAAGAGTTGCTGCAGTTTCAATTACTGTTAATTGAGGACAACCAATACTGGAATTAAATGTAGTCTAATAAGGCAAAACATATAGATGACATAGGAAATGGCCCTGAAGGATAGGAGGAAGAACTGCTATCAAGGCAACAATGAGGCAAGCAGGGCCTGAGTCCCTTCTAAGAAATTAGTTTGAGTAAATGTCTCAGGTCCCTCCCTAGCTCACACTAATAAAAGTGAGGGAAGAGAGAAGCACATTTAGAACTGCAAGATTGCATTACTATATTATTATAAAAGAAGAACTAACTTATATAGCATTGGTCTTATATTAATATAAGTTCTAAGAACTTATACTAAGAATTAATATTCTTAGTCTGGTCTGACAGAACAATATAAGATGTGGAATATTTTAAATAATATACACTGTTTATTGTGATATATTATTCTATCCCTTTGAATCTTTTCATGTATATGCCACACAATCTTTTTATCCCATCAGTTAATCAGATAATAATTTAGATAAGCAATTCAGAATGCTTTAGTAACCTGCTAAAAGAAAGAAGTGGAATGATCTGATGAGGAAGGGGCATTAAGATTACCAAAGTGCTGGACTTCCGGTGGCACCGCAGATGTCGAAAGTCGCTTTCGGGAGCGCCAGCCCCGTGATCGCGTAGAACCGCTATGACAGCGCAAATCAGCTGTCAAGCGGTTTGGAAACTTTCCCCTCAGGAAAAGAGGGGAAGGTGAGCAGCCGGGTGGAGGTAGAGCTCCCCAAGACCCCCAG